>JAHHZJ010003856.1:0-32453 GCA_021437245.1 Aegilops speltoides | reverse complement strand
AGACTACATATCCGGTGGAAAAGAGTGGATTCTTGATAGTGGATGCACCGATCACATGACCGGGAGATGAAGACATGTTTCGAGCTTGCAAAGAACGATGGTCCCGCAAGTATGTGACTTTTGGAGACAACTCAAGGGTAAGGTACTTGGCCTTGGTAAGGTGGTATATCTCATGATAGCTCCATTAAAAATGTCATGCTTGTTGAATCACTTGGATACAATTTACTTTCCGTGTTAGATTAGCTGACTTTGGATTCAATGTGCTATTCACCAAAGTAGATTGCCAAGTTTTTCGTCGGACAATCATAACATGGTCTTTACCGGTATTCAGGGTGACCTATACATTGTCGATTTCACTAAGAAAGCTCAACCTAGAACTTGCCTTATTGCTAAACTGCTAAAGGTTGGCTTTGGCATAGAAAGGTTGGACATGTTGGTATGTAATCTAGATAAGCTAATTAGAGGTGATCACATTCTTGGTGTTAAAGATGTTTTCTTTGACAAAGATAGACTCTGTAGTGCATGTCAAGCAGGAAAACAAGTAGGCGGAAGTCATCCCGCAAAGAATATCATGACCACAAGGAGACCATGGATCTCTTCGGTCCCAATGCTTACAAAAGCCTTGGTGGTAACTCCTTTGGTCTAGTTATTGTTGATGATTTTTCCAGATTTACGGGGTATTTTTCCTTGATGACAAATCACGGTTCGAAAATCTTCAAAACCTTTGCTAGAAAGGCCCAAAATCAATTTGAGGTGAAGATCAAGAAAGTTGGAGCGAAATGGAACGGAGTTCAAACGCCCATGTGGACTCTTTTTTCGATGAGGAAGGGATTCTACATGAGTTCTCTACATACACCCTCAACAAAATGGAGTTGTTGAGAGGAAGAACCAACGCCATTGAGATGGCGAGCGATGCTTGATGAATACAAGACAAAAACACTTCGGGGTGAAGGAGGAGCGCCTTGTCATGCTATCAACAGCTTTATCTTCACAAGCTCCTCAAGACTTCATATGGCTCCTTACGGAACAAAACCCCAAGGGGATATTTTTGTCTTTGGTTCAAAATGCTATATCCTTGATAAGCATCCGGTCTAAATTTGCTCCTAAAACTCATGGGCTTTTTTTTCCTTATGGATCAAACTCTCACACCCACCGTTCACAATAATTTCACCCAAAGGTTGAAGAGGCGGTAGATGTGGTTTGATGAATCTAATGGCTCAAGTAGAGCAAATGCCTATTGATGTAGGAGACAAGGACCCATCGGAAGCCATTCAAGATTTATCCATTGGAAAGATTGTCCCATGGAAGTGAAGGATAGTACCTCATCTACATATGTGGACCCCCTACCTCACGGAGAATGAACCTCAAGGCAACATGGAGGCCTCCACAAGTGGAACTCACCATGATGAGGAAGTGCACAAGAAGATCCACCACAACCTCCTTCTCCACCACCTCAAGACAGCACCAACAACAATGATGAAGAAGGGAAGATGAAGATGAGGGAAGCTCACCCTAACGACAAAAGCTATCCCGAAGTTGAGCAAGAGTCAAGAAGGACCATCCGTGGAACAAATGATGAATGACATCGACCGGAGAATCACTCCTTCTAAAACCTTTAGCTAACTTTTGTGAACACTACTCATTTATCTCTAGTCTTGAACCTATGAAGGTAGAAGAAGCGCTTGAAGACCCGGATTGGGTGAACGCTATGCATGAAGAGCTACACAACCGAGAGGAACAACGTTTGGACTTTGGTAGAAAATGATGACCAAAACGCATTGGAACCAAATGGGTGTTTGGAACAAGCAAGATGAAGATGGACAAGTCATCCCAAACAAGGCTCGCCTCTAGCACAAGGTTACACACAAGTCGGGTATGGACTATGGTGAGACCTATGCCCCTTGCTAGACTTGAGTCCATTCGATTCTTCTTGCTTTGCCAACCACCATGACATTACTCTCTATCAAATGGACATTAAAAGTGCTTTCCTAAATGGTGAAATTGAGGAGGAAGTATTTGTGAAACAACCTCCGGTTTTGTGAATCCTAAAAACCTAATCATGTTTAAAGTTGCACAAAGCCCTTTATGGTCTTAAACAAGCCCCAGAGCTTGGTACAAATGTTAACTAGCTTTCTTTTGAAAAGGATTTGAGATTGGAAAAATAGACTCAACGCCACAAAAAGGGTTGACGGTGAACTATTTGTGTGCCAAATATATGTTGATGATATTATCTTTGGTTCAACTAACCCCATTTTAGTGAGAAGTTTGGAAAGCTTATGTTGGGAAGTATGAGATGTCCATGATGAGTGAACTCAAGTTCTTCCTTGGGTTGCAAATCAAGCAATCTAAGGAGGGTACTTTTGTCTCACAAACAAAGTACACTAAGGATCTCTTCAAAAGTTCAACATGCAAGAGAGCAAAGGTATGAGAACCCCCATGCCTATAGTGGACATAATGACTTGACTAAAGATGGAGAAACTGTTGATCAAAAGGTCTATCGATCCATGATTGGTTCTCTACTATTCTCTGGCTTCTTCCACATAATGTTGAGTGTATGCATGTGTGCTCGATATCAAGCAGCCCCTAAGGAATGTCATCTTAAAGCTGTTAAAAGGTGAGATATTTGATACACACCCTAACTTTGGCATTTGGTATCCTAAAGGGCCTCTTTCGATCTTGTTGGTTATTCCACTCGGACTATGCCGAGACAAGATTGATAGAAAATCAACCGGTACATGTCAATTCCTGGCGATCCCTTTATCTTGGTCATCCAAGAAACAAAATTCGTTCATTATCTTTGCCAAGCGGAATATATTCTGCTGGTTGTGTTGTGCCTTGCTATGGATGACACAAAGCTTAAGGATTATGGGATACATGCGAGACATGTTCCTTTGCTTTGTGACAATGAGAGTGCGATTAAGATTGGACACAACCGGCAACACTCGCCAAAACACATTGAAGTTCGTCACCATTTTATTTTGATCACATTGCTAAGGAGACATTGATCTTAAGCATGTTCGCCGACAAACAAATTTTGCAGATATCTTCACAAAACCACTTGATGAGAAAGTGTTTTGTCGCTTAAGGAGTGAGTTGAACATCATTGATGCTTCAAACTTGGAGTGAAAACTCCACTGACGCATGCAAGGCATGAGCCTAATTGACTAATCCATGATATTTCTCTTATGATGATGATCATATGTCTTGGACACATTTGCCCCCTTGTATTGCATCTAACTCCTTGCAGGTACTTGGATGGTCTACATTCAACAAGATTACCACACACTCAAATCATGAGTACTCTTGTCATTGACCAAGTATCTAGCCCTTTGGGATGTTGAGTTCAAGGAACAAAATTCCACATATCCTTTATGACACCTTATAAGTCTAGTACTTCACTCATGTCATCTTGGATATTCTTGAGTATTTCCTTTTGCCTAAATGTAGGAAGATGAACTATACAATTGGAAATGGTGCTCCAACTTCACATTCTATGAGCATCTACATCAAGTTCACCTACATGAGCACAAGCAACAACAAGCCCAAGGTTTTTTCACATCTTGAAGAAGCTTTGCTCAAAGACATGAGTACAAGCACTTCATAAGATGTTCACATCAAATGCTTAATCAAAAATGGCAACCCCATTTTGAGCTTAAACGATGAGTATGACCTATGATCAAATGTTCTCATTTGACTCCTAAGTCAATATGCTCAAACATAGGTGACCTAGTCGCCGACCCCTGTCTAGATGAAGTACATATGTTTTGGAGTTTGCTATTGTCTCTTTTGATACTCTCGTTGAGTTTTCCTTTTAATCAAAAAAAAAACTTCATCTAGCAATCCTTTTATTTCAATTTCTTTTGTTCTTGTGAATATCTTTTTGGCTCTGATAAATTCACTGAAAATCTTTTACAAATTCATTGCAAATCTTTTGAATCATTCCTTGCAAAGTGAGCTGAATTATTTCTACATTTCCTTGGAACTAAACTCGGCGTCACCGACTTAAAACCTTGGTTCGACCGAAAAGGATCCGCCTAAGTCTCGACTTTTGGACTCACCGATCCATATCAATTCGGTGTCACCGATTTACATTCACCAAATCATCTTTGCAGCTCACCTAAAATGATTTCCTTTGAATACTTAATTTGCTCAGGGATTCTTAAGGATCCCACTTCTTTCCTTCCATCTTTCCCCCTTCCTTGGTTTTTTTTGGCACTTGATGTCAAAGGGGAGAAGATTTAGGGGGCTTAGGGAAGATTGGAGGATAAGGGGAAAAGAAAATTTAAAGGGAGAAGAAACACAATCTTACCTTAAGGGGGAGAGGATCACATCAAAGCTTTGCCATATTCTTTTGATTTTTGCTTCTCTTGCTCTCACAATTGGTATCTTATGAAAAGCAAAATTGGTATCTTATGAAAAGCAAAATCTCTGAGCTCATTGAAAATCTTTTCTTGGAGACATGTTGGTGATTCAAGCTAGTGCTCAACATGAGACACTTTTATACATGTCATCCTGGCTTGGTACTTTGATGTTCTTGCTATTGGTTAAGAACTACTTTGTGTTATCTAACCTTGTTTTCTCAAGTTTATTTTTGGTACAATGCCAAGGAACTTCAAGGTAAGTATATGCATCTTCGAATGTGCATGATGGTGACTTGCTTGGAATGCTTGTTTGCAAGAAATCACCATGCACATATGCATCATCACCATTTAGCCTCATCTGCTCTGGATGCATATAGCCAAGGCATGTAGCACATCTTGCTTTTCTCTCATATGTGCTTGTGGTAGTCCAAAACCAAAATCTAAAATCTTGCATATTTGTAGGGGGGTTACATGTTTGTCAAAGCTTTAATGATAATTCTTTTTTTAGTAAGCTTTGATATCTTATTTAGTGTGTTGCCATCAATTACCAAAAGGGGGAGATTGAAAGCACATTTGCTCCCTAGGTGGTTTTGGTAATTAATGACAACATACTTTGTGGTTGGTCTAATGCTTTCATCAAGCATGTTTAGAAAGTCAATCACTCGGCATGGCAAAAGGACTAGAAAGGTGGACCCCTAGGATGCTAAGGAAAGGATTGGCAAAAGCTCAAGACTCTTTTTTGGTTTAGTGATCCAAGATCACATTGAGTCCATAGGATAGCCAATACTATTAAAGGGGATGAGGTTATGATGATGATCTGTTTGCTCTAAGTGCTTAGTGATTTATCTCCAAACTATCACAATCTTTCATCCCAACATAAACCCATAAGTAATCTCGGTCCCATCGATTCCAAAAACTCAGTCCCGAGATGAACCACCTCACCATATACCCAAACCCTAAAATTTGGGATTTTCCGATTCCAAACTCGGTCATACCGAAATTGGTGTTGCCAAGCTTCGAACCTTAACTCAAATCGGTGTCACCGAGATGAAAAAGTCGGTCCCACCGAGATTGGCAAACCCTAGACTTTGGAAGAATCGGACTAACCGAGATTGTATTTTCGGTCCCACCGAAAATCCCCGTTCCAAAGATTTGAACTTTCGGTCTCACCGAGTTGTCAACTTCGGTCCGGCCGAGATTGGTCAAATGTGTAAGGTTGGATTTTGTGTGGAGGCTATAAATACCCTCCACCTCCTCTTCATTCGTGGAAGAGCCATCGGAAACCTCCTACCTTACATTTCAGAAGAAAACTACCTACCCTTGTGTTGAGATCAAGTTGCTCCCTCCCACCATATGAAACTTGATTTCTAGCCTTCCCGTTGCTTTCCACTCAATCCCTTCTTCCACCACAGCCATATCGGGAGGAGAGTTGAGTGTTGGGGGATTATCATTTGAAGCACAAAGCAAGGAGTTCATCATCACCAACACCATCTATTACCTTTTGGAGGGTGGTGCCTCCTAGATTGGTTAGGTGTCGCTTGGGAGCCTCCCAAGATGTGGAGTTGAACCAAGAAAGGGGAAGGAGGCCAAGGAAGATCCCTAGTAAGGCTACCCCTAGGGAAAGGCTAGGGTTCCTTCCCCGGGTGGGCCCGTGGGCCCATGTGGGTTAAGACAAGGTTGCTTCCCCTTCGGGAACCCTTCCGTGGGTTGGACCCTCCCTACTCTCCGGCTTTACCCTTTCCGTGGGTTAATCTAAATTCAGGTGGATTTGCCGAATTAGCAACCTTACTTGGAACCAGGAAAAAACTTGTTCTTCCAAAATTTTTCTTTCACAATCCCCCCTTAACACTTTGTTCAAATTTACCTTTTCCGCTTCCCTACTCTTTTTTGTGAATGTTGTCCGACATTTCAAATTCTTGCTTATCCTTATTGGTGAACTTTGCAAAATTTTGGTTTAAACAAAAGGCATTTAAACTTTTATCCTTGTGAGTTTCTAATCCCCCCCTTTTAAACCTTGTTCCGTTAATTTTGGTTTTCTTCCTTTTGTTAAATTGGTGTCGGTTAAATTCCAAGGCTTACTGAATGGGGAGTTGGTGTGACCTTGGAACAAATTTTTAAAACCAAAATGGGAGAGGTTTTCCTTTAATTTTTCTCAACTTAAATTTATTATTAGATTTTGCAAATGATTAAGGTGCCCTAATTTTCATTTTTGAGGGTGAATAAAAGAAACTTTATTAGTAGTAGGAAACAAGTTGGTGCATAGCCCCATGACATCCCAAAAATCGGCACATGGAACTCCCATTTTACCCTACCGAGTCTGCGGTTTAATTCCAAATTTAGTTGAGCCTTGTTTATTTGTCAAACGCCAAGTTGAGGCAGATAGACAACTAGTTGCAACCGGAGAAAGCCCGCAAAGTGGGTGGATCCTTTCTTCTCAAGGGCATCGGTTCCACAAGTTAAGAGCCTCTAAATCAAACCGCCAACTCCCGGCCAAGTTCAAAGCATTGTATTTCGAAGGGAAGATGGACATTACAAGGGCATTGGGGGAAATTCCAACCAAATTTAATTTCAAGAAGGTTGATTGGCCCAACAAAGCAAGTCTGAATTATCTATGTGTGTCTCAAAAAAGAAGAAGACTGGTGCTAGGTTTAAATCGTGGTGGGCCAAATTATATTTATCCCGAAGGTAGCATGTTTTAGCTTTGAGTAGGCCATAGCCTTTTCTCACATGAAATTTGGCAAGTCAACTTGTTTAGCCCCGAGAGTTGGACTATTTTGAAATTTGAGCAAATATAAATGTTCCTTATGTTTTTTTTTTTAATAGATGAAAATCATTTTAATAACAAGTTTAAAAATGTTTGCATTTTGCCTAAAAGAATCTTTTTAAAAAATGTCCGTTTCCAAAAATTATGGTGATACTTTTAAAAATATTCCCATATTTTATAATTTTTTTTAAAATGTACACCCCAAAAAGTTAAACGTTCATGTTTTGATAAATATGTGAATAGCAGTGGTGAAAATCCCAACCAAATATAATTTATTTATTTTCCGAGAAGGTTGGTGGCCCAACAAAGCAAAGTCTGAATTATTTCAAGCGAATGAACGGGATCATAATTATCTATAGATTCCTGCATATCATTATTCTCTTCAAAAGCAGTAGACATTCTCCCAATGAATTTACTAACATAGGGATTAGAAGCATAGTTTTTATAGCAATATTTAAGTATGGCAAAAAAAATCAGATTTGTAGAAAGTAGCATCATACTTTTCAATCAAAGAAGCAACTTCATAGGAGCCCTTCACAGCAACAAAGTCTTCAATTTGTTTGATATCATGCATAGTAACTATAAACACCGTTGGCAGAAGAAGATAAGATTTCATTATCATTAAACCCACATAGGTAGGGAAGGTGTTTTTTAGAGTCGTCGAAGCATAGTATGATGATATTTGTGTTGATAATTATCGCACTTGTGTATCGCTATTTTTGAGATGTGATGATATTTGTGTTGAATGATGATGATGATGGTATGATGAGACTACTGTATGTCTATCATATGATGAGAATAGTATGTTTAGTATGATCTGATGAAACTATTGTATAGAGCCCGATAAATACAAGACAAATCGAGGAGGGTGAGGGTTGAAAGCAGAACATTAGCATAGCATTGGAAAGCACCAGCGGGGTTTTAAAGGCCGCTTCATATGAACAAGCGCCAAAATAGTTATCGGGCCGGTCCCAAGGCGCCCTGCTAATAATACTTACCGAAGGCCTATTTGCCTGCCCTTCGCTAAACTTATTTGGAAGGCTAGTAGTAGTCCGGACCCGGACTACGCTATAATTTTCGCCTACTACTAGGGTTTTCCCTAGTAGTGCAGCTTAACGTTGATGACGTTTATTATGAGTTATGTGTTTTGGTGACCGAAGATTATTCGGAGTCCTAGATGATATCATAGACATGACGGGGAGTATCAAAATGGTCGAGAGATAAAGATTGATATATTGGACGATAGTATTCGAACACCGGAATGGTTTCGGAGTGATTCGGGTATTTATCGGATACCGAGGGTTACGGAACCCCCAAAGTAATGGGCCACATTAAATAAGGGAGAGAGGGCAGCCCACAAGGGGTGGCCGCCCCTCCCCCTCCCCATGGGAAGTCAATTGGACAAGGGAGGGCGCCCCCCTTTCCTTCTCCGTCCCCTTTCCCTTTTCCCTCCAAAGAAGGATGGGGGGCTAGGACTAGGGTCCTAGTGGGTTTCCCCCCGGCACGGCCCCTAGGGTCGGCCTCCCCTCTCCTCCTTTATATCAAAGGGGGTACCCCAAAGCACATCAATTGTTCTTAGCCGTGGTGGGCCCCCCCGCTTTACTCCCGATCATATTGTCGTAGTGCTTAGGCGAAGCCCGCGGATCATATCACCATCACCGCCACCACGCCATCGTCGGAAATACTCCCTACACTTTTTGGGATCAAGAGTTCGAGGGCGCCATCGGAACGGTCGTAAACCCGGGAGGTGTCGTGCGTTCGGTGCTTGATCGGTTGGATCGAGAAGGCGTTCGACTACAATCAACCGCGTTAACCGCTTGCCCGGGTTCCGAGGTCGTGGACATACTCTCCCCTCGGCTATGCATCCGCTAGATAGAGCTTGTGTGATCATAGGAAATTCGGAAATTGCATGCTATGTTCCCAACAATATCTTTTTGTTGCAGGTTACACGAAAACAATTAGAAACCAGGTTGACAATGCCGTTTTACGAGAGGGCACTTTCGGCAAAAATTATTTTCCAAAAGTCGCCGGGCAAACAAGACACGTGGTTGGCGGTGATAGCTCGGTTGAATGTTTGCCGAGCTACGGGGAAGGAGCTCGGCAAAGGAAGCAAATGGCGAGTTGTTGGTGTATATAAGCCAAGATATTGGATGTACTCTCGGCAAAAGTTGTCACAAGAGTAACGTTTGGTGATGAAATAAGTAAACATGTGAGCTATACAAAAATGACAAGATGTTGATTTCTAAATAGTAAGTAATACATGCATTATTCATCTTTCCAAAATCACGATTTTTTTTAATTTTGTGTAATTGGCATGGTTATTTATTTTGGCATGAAAATTTGCACATATGTAATACACATCCATATAAACATGTTGATTTAGAATTTTTTGAAACTTTAAGATACCATTTTGGCACTATTCAAAAATCAAAATATTGGACTCAATGGGCTCGCCTCCAAACTAGTCTCGTCTTATATTACTTGTCTTTGTTGAGTCAAGGAGGGCCAAACTATATTTATCCCGAAGGTAGCATGTTTTAACTTTGAGTAGGCCGAAAAAGTTTAGAAATGTTTGCATTTTTACAAAAAAAAAATCTCATTTAAAAAAATGGTTCACGTTTTCACAAAAATGATGGTGATGCTTTTTAAAATATTCCAAACTTTTTTAAAAAATGTTCGAAATGTACATGCTCCTAAAACGTAAATGCTCATATTTTGATAATAAAATATGTGAATGTCAGTAGCATGGCATTGGGGGGAAATTCCAACCAAATTTAATTTCGAAGAAGGTTGATTGGCCCAACAAAGCAAGTCTGAATTATCTATGTGTGTCTCAAAAAAGAAGAAGACTGATGCTAGGTTTCGTAGCGTGGACTGGGCCAAATTATATTTATCCCGAAGGTAGCATGTTTTAGCTTTGAGTAGGCCATAGCCTTTTCTCACATGAAATTTGGCAAGTCAACTTGTTGTAGCCCTGAGAGTTGGACTATTTTGAAATTTGAACAAATATAAATGTTCCTTATGTTTTTTTTCTTGTTAATAGATGAAACCATTTTAATAACAAGTTTAAAAATGTTTGCATTTTGTACGAAAAGAATCTCCTTTAAAAAAATGTTTCTGTTTCCACAACAATTATGGTGATACTTTTAAAAATATTCCCATATTTTATAAAAAAATTGAAAATGTACACGCTCCAAAAAGTTAAACGTTCATGTTTTGATAAATATGTGAATAGCAGTGGCATGTCATGGGGAGAAAATCCCAACCAAATATAATTTATTTATTTTCCGAGAAGGTTGAGTGGCCCAACAAAGCAAAGTCTGAATTATTTCAAGCGAATGAACGGGATCATAATTATCGATAGATTCCTGCATATCATTATTCTCTTCAAAAGCAGTAGACATTCTCCCAATGAATTTACTAACATAGGCATTAGAAGCATAGTTTTTATAGCAATATTTAAGTATGGCAAAAAAAAAATCAGATTTGTGGAAAGTAGCATCATAGTTTTCAATCAAAGAAGCAACTTCATATGAGCCCTTCACAGCAACAAAGTCTTCAATTTGTTTGATATCATGCATAGTAACTATAAACACCGTTGGCAGAAGAAGATAAGATTTCATTATCATTAAACCCGCATAGGTAGGGAAGGTGTTTTTTAGAGTCGTCGAAGCAACAAGTAAAATCATGAAAATTTCACATAGATTCCAAGCATAGTATAGCAAACAATTTATTTGATTACATAAGAGTATGCCTTTTTTTTAGACAAACGGCGACGCATAAATTGAGCATGCTCATCTAATGATTTTGCATCAACTAAACTAGTTGGGATTTCAGCACGAGCACAAATGCATCGAAGATGATCCAAGTAGAAAACTTTAAGTGGATCCATATCATCTTAAATTTTTTGCTTTCATTTTATGTTTTTGAGTGTTCACATGAAGGCAATAGAAACAAGCAAACTGGCTAAGGAAAGATATTTTCGTATTTCGTAAAATTATTTTAGAAGTGGGGGAGATGAAAACGAGAGGCAAAGGCAAAGGAAAAAAAGTTTAGAAATGTTTGCATTTTTACAAAATCCAAAATTCTCATTTAAAAAAATGGTTCACGTTTTCACAAAAATGACGGTGAAACTTTTTACAATATTCCAAAAAATATTAAAAATAAAACATGTTCGAAAGACTTAAATGCTCATTTTTTTTGAATAATAAAACATGTGAATGGCATTGGCATAAAATCGGGGGGAAATCCCAACCAAATATAAGTTTTTTTTCTTTTCGAGATGGTTGTCTGGCCCAGCCCAGCCCAATGAAGGAAGAAGAGGCCGGTCCGGAGACGAGGCCCGACTCGGAGCCGAGGCTAGGCTAGGGTTCGCCTGGAAATATGTCTATATATAGGCCAGCCGCCGCCGCCCCCGCTGTCCCGTTTTCGTTGAGAAGAGAAGAAGATCGAGCGAGCGAGAAATCCCCAATCCCCACCAAACCCTAACCCTAATTTAAGCAACCAGAGGAGAAGGAGAGGAGAGATCCGGCGATGGCCGTCGAGAAGATGCACTTCTCCATGCCGATGGCCGCCGGCTTGGAGGGTTTCCCCTTCACCCCGTTCGCCGTCGAGGCCAGGGCGGATCTGGAGGCGTTCACCGTCGAGGCCAGGGCGGAGCAGCAGGCGCCCATCACCGTCAAGGGCAAGGTGAAGAAGGCCAAGGCCAAGGCCAAGGTGGAGAAGGCCAAGCCGGAGATCAAGGCCAAGGTGGAGAAGGCCAAGCCGGAGGCCAAGGCCAAGGTGGAGAAGGCCAAGACGGAGGTCAAGAAGGCCAAGCCGGAGGTCAAGGCCAAGGTGGAGAAGGCCAAGCCGGAGATCAAGGCCAACGTGGAGGTGGAGGCCATCACCACGGAGGAGGGGCTCATCAAGTTCATGGAGCTGCTGGATAAGGAGGCGGCGTTCCTCAGGGCCAAGGCGGAGGCGGAGAAGGAGGCGGCGGCGTGTGGCTCCAAGAGGAAGCCGGTGTTGGAGCGGGACGAGGAGTTGGCGGCGTTCGTCGCGAGGATGGAATCCTTGAGGCCGTTGTACGGGGAAGAGGAGGTTTCTGACGGCTACAACTCGCAGGACGACGACCCCAACACCACCTTCGACGACGTCATGGCGCAGATGGAGCAGCAAATCCAGGCCAACAATGCTCGCTGGCCTTTCTTGGTGGGGGCCTAATCAAATCCACTCAAGATGCTGATGGGGTCACAAGGAGCTTCATCACACCAATGCTATGCCATTTACCAACCCTGTATCTATCTATCTATCTATCTATCTATCTATCTAGTTGATCCTGTGGACATATGTGGGATTGATCCACCTACCCTGATGCTATTGTTGCGCACCCATGAATCAATGTCATGCTGTGAGACTGATAATCTATCTGAGTAGTAGTATCTATATGTTAAATCTACTGATGTTATGCCCTTCGTATGTGATGATGCAATGTCTCTGATGATGCCAATGTGATGAGATTTCTCTTGAGCTTCTCTGTGCCCTGCTGGTTGCTTTACATTGTTATGTTGCCCATGTGATTTTGCTTGCTGAAGCAAGCAAACCCTGATGGTTTAAGACCCTTTCAGTTGCCAGCTTGAATGAATTACTATTTCTCTCCTAGTTTCCATGTCCACATCTACATCAAAGCAGTCACATAAGTCTAGGTTTTGTTTGAAAATTTTATTATTGTGATCCAAGGTTCAACATCTCAGTGTTATCTACTACTCCCTCTCGATCCATGGTAGTTGTCGCTGATTTACTACAAAGTTGTACTAAATCACCGGCAATTATTTTCGATCCATTAATTCGTCTGAGTTATGTGTTTGTTCCTGATGCAATGTGTCATTCTCTCTGAGCTTCTCTCTGCTTGCTTCTCTCTGCAATATCGATGTGCTGCTCCGTGACTAAGACTCTGACTGTGACAAATGGTTCCCTCAAAAAAAAAAAAGAGTGTGACAAATGGAATTAACAGTTTGAATCAATCGGCAACTGTGGTAAAAGGTAGCTGAAGTATATTTTCATGTCAAGTTTTTTTCTTAGCTAGTATTAGAGTTGTGGTCTCGTTGAGGGTGAACGCAATACACCAGGCAGTAGTGGTGTATATGTTGTTCTAGTTTGCAAGCTACTATGTAGCTTCAGTTAATGTGGCTAATCCTCTCCCTGCATAAGAGTGAATGTGACCATGAATTTAACAGTTTCAATGAACCAACAACTGTGGTAGAGCTAGCTAGCAGATGTATGTATATGTCCATGTCACATTTTGTCTCAACTATTTATTAGAGTTATCATCTCACTGAGGATGAACACAATGCACGCTGATTGCAACCACTTAAGCCTTTGTGTTCTATTGAAAATGAATGAGTGCCCCTAATTCTCTTGCTTGAGCGTGAAGCTAGAACTTTATTAGTAGGAAACAAAGCGCCCATGACATCACCAGCAATAAACTCTGGCACATCGAACTCCCGTTATACCACATCAGAGTCTACAGTTTTGATGCCAAATTTAGTTAAGCCTTGTTTGTCTGTCGACCACCTGCAGACAGACAAGTCACAACCACGCAAGTCAGCTGTGAACGAGTTAATTGCAGAGAACTCGTGGGTGGAGAACCTCGTGGGTTTGAGCGTGCAAATGTCGAGGCACCTGGCCCAGGGCTGATTTTCGACGCAGGGTATCCACCCAGGGAATGGGCCGGGATCCCGGGAGGATCCCTCACTACCAAACGAGCCCTGAAGGGAGTGTCTGCCACATGTTTCAAATTCAGTTTACATAAATATTACCAATGTGATAATGCACGTATCTTCCTCTACCGAGGTACATATAATTTGATTCTTTTAGCTCGTAAAAATTTCGATATATGTCAATCCCCACCACCCTTAGGTCCTCATATGTTTTCACGACTCATCTGTTTATGTTCGCATGCATCTATCCTGCTGTGTTTCCAATCCGTTTATGAATGATTGAATCCGCCAAAGAGAAGGGAATAGATGATCTCACTGGAAAAAGTTGCGTAACCCCCTCGTTTTTTGGCATGATTTCAAGATTTTGACCTGAATACAAGCGGTTTGATTTAAAATCTTTTTTGGTATCTGAATTTTTGTCTTGTTTGCTCAGATTCAGCGGAGTCTTAATCAGATCAGAGTTCTTGATTCGAATTGATCTTGTAATGGCGATGTCAGTAGTGTGGAAATCTCGCAGATGAGATTGCGTTGCCCCTGCAAGGTGGCAAATGACAATCTACAGAGCTCCTGCCCTTTGCGTCAAAAATAAAATAAAATCTACATAGCTTCACTTTGGCAGTGGGGTTATGCCTATGTTGTTCTTGTTTCATTACTACGTCTAGCTTCGGTGAGTGTAATCATTGATGTGGTTCTTCCATGTACATGATTTTGGTGATGAAATTAAGAGTCCATGTCAGTCTGCAACTGTGGTAAAGCTAGCTTGAAGATATATTTCAAGTCAAATTTTTCTTAACTTTTAGAGTTGCTATAATATCTGACAAGTGACGAAAAGTTTCATGGTGGATTTGATGGCTAAAAATATTTTACTGGACTGATGACCGCCCTAGAACACACGTGCAGAGAACATGTTGGACTAACAAAATTGAAACATGAAAACACACTAGAGGTGTAAAAAAAAACTAGCTTAAGACTACACACTACACAATGCTTGGGGCCTGCAAGACTTGTTTCTATAGAGGCGCAGAAAGAAATGATATGAAGACATTGCCAGTTCCAGAGCGGAGGTATTATTGGTGTGCTTGTCTTTTCCTCTTTTTGTTCAGCTGCTCGTTTCTCAGTTCTGAAAGTAAATTAGTTGGATGCAGGCTCACAGTTTCTTTCTAGTCGAATAAATCATTTCCTTGTCCTTTGAATAGCAAACTGAAAAACAAAGTTTTTGTACAAGAGAAAGCTATGTTTAGGACGTGTTTGGTTTGCAATTTTCCGCCGTATGTCTAGACTTGATGCGGATGTCTTCACCTTGCTGACAAGATGACGTGTGACAGCTTAAAAAAAATTCACCTGGTTGTGGTCTTATGTATGTTGTTCTTGATTCCATGCTACCTCTAGATTCAGTTAACATGGTGTAACATGAATGTGCTGCTCCGTACTAAGAATGTGACAAACGGAATTAAGGGTTTCAGTCAAGGACAACTGTGGTATTAGATGTAGCTGAAGTATATTTCCATGTCAAGTTTTTTTTTTCTAGTTTGCATGGTGCTTGTAGCTTCAGTTAATGTGTCTGCTGCTCCATGCGTAAGAGTGAATGTGTCAGTTTCAATCAACCAACAACTATGGTAGAGCTAGCTAACTGAAGTATATTTCCATGTCACATTTTTTCCCAAGTATTTTCCTTTTTAGGTGAAGCTAGGGCTTTATTAGGAGACAAGTTGGTGCATAGCGCCCATGACATCACCAGCAGTAAACTCTGGCACATGGAACTTCCCATTTTACCACACCAGAGTCTACAGATTTAGTGCCAACTTTAGTTAAGCCTTGTTTGTTTGTCGACCACCAAGTTCAGGCTGACAGACAACTAGTAGCAACTGGAGAAGAACACACACACAGTGGGCTGTGGATCATTTCTTCTCAGCTGGGCATCAGTTTACACAAGTTGAGAGCCCCTAAATCCACCATTGTCAACTCCTCAGTCAAGTTCAGGCGCATAGTATTTCGTACTGTGCGAAGATGGAGATACGTACAAGGCAGCGATGGTGATTCTCAGGTGCACCACTGCTTTGCAGAGTACGCCTGACCAACTGAATGTGCATCACCGATCTCTATGTGCGCCACTAACCACCGATCTGGAATGGCTCAATCTGTTGCCAAATTGATCACCTATCTCTATATATCACATTCTTGAGTAATGTGAGGTGCTCTGTATTACCTTTTTTTTAGCGGTAGGTGCTCTATTACCAGGTAAGGCATCCAGGTTGCATCCACGGAACTTAAGTTCTTGCAGGTTCTTTGGGCTGCCGTTATATTTACCCATCTGCCAACTCGGTATCCTCCTACCATGGTAATTCCTGATTTCTAGTCTTTCAACATACTTCTAAGGGACCTCTGGACTGCAGCTCCCATCATCCCAGACAACTACCAGTTCTGTGAGTTTTTCTTTGTCAGCAAGATTGACTTCAACAACCTCCTCCTTGCTCTCAACATTCTCCAGACCGTGGATCTGCAGTTTGCCTTGAAGCTTGTTTAGGTGTCGCAACTGATGTGGTTCAGTCATACCCCTGTTTCGTACTTATTGTGAAGAATGGTAACATTTGGAGGCATGCCAGTCTGCCAATATTCGGAAAATTCAGATCTGCCTTGCTGATCAAACGACGCAAGTTCACGAGGTTCATCATATCTTCACCGCTAGAAAACACCAATGTCATGCAAGGACCAGAATCAACCACCTGCATGTGGTAAAGCTTGGTAAAAGCACCGGGTCCAGTTAGCTTGTGAAATGCAGGCACCATGAAAGCAAAATAATGCAGATGCTTCAGCTGACCAATGGAATCTGGGACTGAGAATGTAGCAACACCAGATTCATCGATACGTATTTTCATATTCAGCACCCACAGTTTCCGCAGCCCCGGCAACATAGTGAACATACTCACCAAGATTTCCCCCTTGGTAGATTTAATCTGTATCATGTCGTTGATGATAAGAGTGCGTAATTCTGCGGTCCAGATATCTTCTCAGTAAGCATCTTTCTATTATAATCCTGAAGCAGTCTCTTCTGGTAACCTTGTTTGCTAAATCACACAGTAGATCATGAATTGTAAAGTAAGCAATCATATCATGATGTACAAGTACCTTTTCTTTCCCTCCTAGTTGCAGAAATGAGTCCGACAACAATTCATCAAAGTATTCCCGAGCAACATCTTCCATTTCCTCTTTATCGTTACTAGTCTTTATAAACCCTTCTGCCACCCACAACTTAACTAATTACTAACTCCTCACGTTTCAAAAGATGTCTTCTGGGAAAAATACTGCAGAAAGTGAAGCATCGCCTGACCTGCTCATCAAGATACTTGTAGTTCCACCACAGAGCTCCCATCGCCTCGTTCCTAAGGTCCCGATCTATCTGTCTTATCCAAATATCAAATTTTGGGTTTTTACGGAGTTGTGCACCTACTTTTCTGGTTGATAGAGGTGATCTCTTCAGTTTTTTGCAATGTCCTCCCCAACCATTTGAAGTTTTCTTCGATCATGGAAATCTACGCTTGCATCTTCAAGTGCATAATACATGAACATTTCAACGAACAGTTCATCATCCAGGTCAGATGTTGGAATACATCTCTTTTACAGCACCCATAGCTAATAATGCATCTTCAGTTCGATTAGTCACCAAGATTCTGCTTCCTGCCTTCCCAACATTTAGCGGAGTAAGCATTTGTCTTAGTTCCTCATGGTCTCTCATATTCCTATTATTGTACCAGATATCATTTAGAACCAACAAAATCTGTCTTCCATGCAGTTCCTCCTCCAGATTTTCCTTTAGGACATTACGACTATTGAATTTCGGGCAATCCTTCCATGTATCCCCCTCAAACATCTCCCTGAAAATGGAATCCAAATCAAATTTCTGAGAAACATGAATCCACATGACAAGAAGGCTTCGAGGTGGCTGCTCGTCATGCCGATCCCACCGCCACCGGAGCAAACGGGCGGTGGGGTAGACGCCATGAGGAATGGGCGCCGACGAGGAGCTCACGCCGTTACAGATCCAAGGACAAGGCCCCGCAAACTTCAAGGCGCTCAGACACGCACCGCACCCATCTCAGAGGCGCTGGATCGACAGCGCCATGGCGCCGCAGCACCATACTGCTAGAACAAGGCCAAGCTGGTGGATCTCGGGCGCTCGAGACCAACATGCACGCCAAAGATGCCGATACGAGTGAGGTATGGTCGCTTGGACGGGTACTGCTCCTTCCAACCTAGTTGGAAGTCCGAGCATATCCCGCTCCTCGCACCATTCACCGCCGCCACCGAAGACTCTGTATAGCGCGGTATCGAGCTCAATTGCTCCTTGGATTACCCTCCAACGGCAGACAAGATCGACGATTGTAGGGCCACCATACAGAGCCTCATCGGCTTCGCCAACGGCGACACTCCACGGCAGCCAGCTACATCACAGTCGCGGCAAGATTGCCGGACGCGAGCCGACGGCGACAAGACCGGTGGAGGTGCAACCACCGTGCACTCCCCGCCTGGTTAAGATCGCCGACTCGCCGGGTCAACCTCGACACCGACTCCACGGCTTTGTCAGATCCACGAGCTCGTCGCGATCAATGCCAAGTTCTTCAAGAACGACAACATGAAGACACTCGCACCAGATCGAAGGCCAAAGAGAAGCGCGGCGTTAGTCGACCAGCGCTACTGGGCCCGCTGTTGACATGCATGCGCCAGGAGCCAGCGACTTGCCATACGCGTAGGTCGCCTGCTCACTCGTGAGCTGCGGCAAGTCTAGTGGCCCAAAGACAAAGAACTTCTGCCGATGTACCGGAGAAGTATGATGGCAGGTTGCATCCGTCGGAGTTCCTCAAAGATCTACACCATCGCGGTGCAGGCTGCCGGGAACGCGACGACAAGATCCTTGCCAACTACTTCCGCCGGTACTCAAGCCTAATGTCGATCTCGCTCATGCACTTGCCGGACAACTCCATCTCCTCATGGCGGATCTGCGCTATCACTTGTCGGCGCTTTCACAGCGCCACAAGCCCCATGGCCGAGAGCGATCTTCATCCGCCGCCTGTAAGGAAGGAGAGCCCCGCAAGTACATTCAGAGATTCAGCTATGCAGCGAACATCCCAGATGTCCACCCCGCTGCGGTCATCGCTGCTCCATCGAACATGCGAATCGCAGGATGCGGGAGGAAATGGCGATGTGCAAGATCAGAGACGTCAGTGAGCTCTACGCCCTGGCCGACAAGTGTGCACGTGCTGAGGAAGGGAGGAAACTCCCCGGAGAGAACACAGGAGCAGGGGGGTCTGATAGTGAGGATGCTGCCCCGGCAAAGAAAAACCGGCGGCGGAACAACAGAAGAAGGTAAGGCAAAGATGTGGTAGCTGTCGAGCAGTCCGGCAACGGAGGTGGCGCCAAGGTAGCAGAACCTGTGGCGGCCGCCGACAAGCAATACTGCAAGATCCACCGCACCAAGGGCCATGATCTCCAGAGTTGCAAGAAAGTTGAGCAGCTTGTCAAGCAGCAGAAAGCTGAGTACGAGCGACGTGACAAGGAGAAGGCCCAGGAAGGTACCGTGGATCCGCAAGAAGCGCCCCGCCGGGAGGACGCCGCAAGGCCAAGCAGCGGCAAGGAGATGCACTCTCCCGCGCCGCGATAAGGATGAAGATGAAGACGAAGATGAGAACATGGATGATGACGAGGCCGACGAAAGCAGGAGTTTTAGAAAGAAACAAAGGTTCTGCGGCGTTGACGGTGGTGCTTCAGATACTTCGCACCGCCAGCTCAAACAAGGCGCGAAAGTTAATGCAGCAGAACCATTAGTTGAGTCACGCAAGCCCTCGGTGGTCCACCACGCCTATCGCTTTGATATTGAGGACCACCCCGATCGCATAATCGCGTCGGTGCTTGCCGATGTTGGTTTCACCAACTATCCGCAACCTCAAGGTCACAAAGATGCTAGTTGACGGCGGGCCGGCTTGAATCGATCTCCTCAGCGTACTCGAAACCGCAGATCCTCGACAATGAGCTCAAGAGACCGGTACTTTCCAAGGAATCAATCCGGAAGGAGCAAGTCAAGGGGAAGATCATGTTGCAAGGACATTTGGCAGCGAGCTGAACTTTAGAACAGAGAAGGTCACTTTGACGTTGTTGATTTCCCATTGCCCTACAATGGGATACTCGCCGCCCAGCCGCTTGCCAAATTCATGGAAGCCTCTCACTATGCCTACAACGTGCTCAAGATGCCAGTCCGATAAGTGTCATCTCCGCCCTCGGCGACAAGAAAGATGCCCTTATCTGCACCGACAAGATCTACCGAAGCAAAGAGCCGCAGCAGATCACAAGACACTTGTCAGCCAAGCTCCGGGGAAGAAGAAGACTAAGTCCGCAAGAGCTCGATGCCCACTCCGCAAGCGCACCTCTTCGAGTGCTGCGCTACCGCCGAGGACGCACCATCGAGCTCCATCGGCAAGTGTAAGAAGGAGAAGGCAGCTCGCCAGAGACCAAGAAAGTGGCCGCCAAGGAGGACGGATCGGTGGTACCTTCACCATCGCCACGCTTGATCCTAAATAGGAAAGTGCGCCGTTGCTTTCTCGCGGCGAATGTCGATGTGTTTGCATGGCAACCATCTCGACATCCCTGGTGTTCCTGTGAAAGTAATTGAGCACCACCTGCCGCCTGTCCTCACGCGCCCGCCAAGCAAAAAGTCGAAAACAAGCAAAGGAGCGCCAAGAATTCATCGCAGAAGAGATCAAGAAGTTGGAAGCAAAGAGGCCTTGTCGAGGAGTGCTCCATCCTACGTGGCTGGCCAATCTCAGTAGTCGCGGCGAAGGCTTAACGGAAAATGGAGGCTTTGTATTGACTTCACCGATGTTAATAAAGCTTGTCCTAAAGATCCATTTCCTTGCCGCGCATTGACCAGATTGTCGACTCCACGGCAGGATGTGATCCGCCGCTTCTTGATGCATATTCGGATATCATCGATCTTCATGGCGTAAGAGGATGAGGAGAAACCGCATTCATTACCCCATGTGGCACATAATGCTTTGTACGGATGCCTTTCGACTAAAGAATGCTGGTTCAACATTTGCAAGGGTAGTTCACGGCTTTTGAGCCACAGCTGCACGTAAATGTAGAAGCTTACATGGATGACATAGTGGTCAAGAGCAAAGACAGAGCAACTCGATTCAAGATTTGATGAGACCTTTGCAAATCTGCAAGATCAGCCTCAAGCTCAACCCCGAGAAGTGTGTGTTTGAGTCCTTCCGCAAGCTTCTCGGTTCTTCAGATCTCAACGGGGATTGAAGCTAATCCCGACAAGATCAAGGCCATTGAGCAGATTGAAGAACCTAAGCGCCAAGGATGTGCGAAGGCTTGCTTGCCGCGTGGCTGCTCTCAAGAGGTTTATCTCTAAGTTCTGCTGAGCGCTTCTCGCCATTTTTCAAAATATTGAAAAAGGCGGTCCAATGAAATGGACTCGAAGCGGAGGCTGCACCGCAGACTTGAAGAGATGCCTCGCCCTCCACTCCAATACTTGTCGCACCTAAACCACAAGAGAAGTTGTTATATCCGCGGCAACCAATCAAGTGGTTAGTGCTGCGTTAGTAGCGGAAAGGGAGGCGGATGATGAGCCAATGCCACGGCAAGGCCCAAATGACAAGCTGGGGCTTCGACAAGCTCTTGTCCCGACAAGGATAGATCTCACAGACGCAAGAAGAGAAGCGTAAGAAAATGGTGCAGCGCCAGCTTTACTTTGTTAGTTCCTTTTGCGGGGGCTAGATCAAGGTACTCGTGTGCGAAATTGCTTTTTGCCTTCTCATGGCCTTGAGAAAGCTGCGCCATTACTTTCAAGCACATGAGATTACAGCTTGTCACCGCTTCCGCTGAAGAGGATATTGCGTAATCCGTATAACAGTGCAGGATTGTCGAGTGGGCGCTGGAATTGTCAAGCTTTGGCCTTAAGTTTGAGAGTACTTCAACTATCCAGAGCCGAGCATTGGCAGAATTCATAGCAAAATAGACGCCAACGCCTGATGAAGAAACTCCAGAGACGAGCACCCCCGTCAAGGAAGCAAGCAAAGAATGGATCACGTACTTTGATGGTGCCTTCTCGCTGCAAGGCGCCGGTGCGGGCGTGTTACTTGTCGCACCCACCGGAGAGCACCTCAAGTACGTGGTCCAGATGCATTTTCCCAAGGAGCAAGCGACAAACAATACTGCAGAATATGAAGGATTGCTTGCCGGACTCAGGATTGCGGCAGACCTTGGGATCAAGAAGTTTATTGTTAGGGGTGACTTGTCGTCTGCCAAGTAAACAAAGATTATCAGAGTCCATTGATGGAAGCTTACATTGATGAAGTGAGAAATTTGGAAGAGCATTTTGACGGCCTGCAGATGGAACATGTTCCGAGAACCCAGAACGACGTTGCCGATGGCCTGTCAAAATGCGCTGCATTAAAGTTACCTGTGGAACCAGGATCTTTGTGCTCGTCGACTCAACCGTCTGTAACACCATCATCCGGACAGAACAAAAGAGGAAGTTGATTTCTGGTGACTACTTTCCGCAGAGCTCCCCGGCCACCGCCAAGAAGGTCCCCAAGATCAACACCAAGAGTGCCGAGGAGCAGTCCGCCCGACAAGCCCTATGGTTTGTTCCACAGCTGCACGCCCCGACAAGTTTTGTTCGCAGTTGCCGGGAACATCAAGCTCGCTGAACCGCAGTTCTTGCCGAGAAGCGATGTTCCCGCAGCAGATTTGTGCCTTTAGTCCTTGTTGTTGAGCCGAAAGTCCGACATGGGCGCAACAGATTGTCCGCTTCTTCGCATGTGAGAACTCCCCAAGAACAAGAAGAAGCAGAGAGTAGCCCGACAATCAAGTATGTACCAGTTTGTCGATGACATATCGCATGTAAGAAGATTCAACGGAGGAAATTGAACTGCATTTCCGGAAGATGGATGTAAGTTGTTATGGAGATACATGGAGGCATATGTGGTCAAGACATTACAAGAAGAGCACTTGCCGCAAAGCATTCCGCAAGGTTTCTTTTGGCCAACAGCCCTCCAGATGCAACGCACAAGTAACCAAATATGAAGCGTGCAGGCCCATTCCAAGCAGATACACCAGCCAGCTCAAGCTCTCCAGACGATCCCTTTATCCTCGCCATTTTCGTCCTGGGCTCGACATCCTCGCCCCTTTCCCGAAGTTGTTTGGGGCTTTGAGTACTTGTACGCTGTAATCGACAAGTTCACAAAGTGGCCGGAAGTGGAAGCAAGGAGGAAGGTGACAAGACAACAAGCAATAAGTTCTTCAGTCGATTGTTTGCCGCTTCGAGTCCCTAACAGATCATCACCGACAATGGCACACAATTCACAAGCCGCACCTTCATGCAAGACATCCAAGATCTTGGCGCCAAGGTCTGCTTGCTTCGCTGCTCACCCGAGAAGCAACGGTCAAGCGAGAGGGCAAACGCTGAAGTGTTGCGCGGGCTCAAGACCAGACTTTCGACAGCTGCACAAGTGCGGAAAGAATTGATTGAGGAGCTGCCGGTGGTTCTTTGGTCGATCAGACGACGCCAAATTGAGCCACCGCCGACACCTTTCGCTTAGTCTATGGAGCAGAGGCGTTCTCCCACGTAACTCGTGGTACGGATCGCCTCGAGTGCTCGCCATGATGAGCTTGAGCAAGAGTAGCAGGATAAGATGACGCTACGCTGCCTTGAGGAAGATCGCCTTCGTGTCTGTCAGACGAGCTGCTCGATATCAAGAAGCTTTGCGCCGCTACCATAGCCGCAAAGTCAATGCCGAAGTCTCGAGGAAGGTGACCTTGTTCTTCGTGTGTTCAATCCTCCAAGAATTCCAACAAGTTGACGCCAAGGGGAAGGCCCTTATCGGGTGAAACGAGTCACTAGGCCCGGCGCCGTCCGCTTTGAGACCAAGATGGCTTTCCGTGAGCAACTCCCGAACATTGAGCATCTTCGTAAGTTTTACCCATATATGCGCTGTTACGGAACCTGCTCCGCAACCACCTTTTGTACAAGCCTTGCCGCTGTTGCATGTAACCCTTAGTACAAAGCCGGGCGCAGATCCCGTGCATAAATAAAGATCATATGCTCCGCACATCTTGTCAAATTTCATGCTTTTTTCTTTTTTTTTGCATGTATTATCTGACACTTTGTGCAGCACTTGCCCCCGGTAAGCAATAACGAGCCTTAAGACTCCATAACTTTATTTTCTCTTCTTTCGTTTTCTCAAAAGGAAGGTTCCTTCGCCCACAAGTTCACCGGGGAAGGAGAAGATAATGGTGTGGACCAGGCGTCGTTCAAGAAAGTATCGCCTTGCCGGGACGAAAACGACAGAAAAGCTATGTTGCCAAAGTTTGGGCGCAATCAGTTTTAAATTTTTTTAAGTTATCTTCCTTGAACGACCATGCTTTGTATGGAAAACCCAGCGCGGAGGAACCCCGACTCAGAGCTAGTTGCGCCTTACTTTGTTTCGAGTCCGCCAACAACTTAAGTGTGTCATGACTAGTTATGACAAGGTTTCTTGTCGAAGCGACACCGCCAAAGAAGTCATCGATGTTCCGACTCAGCCAGGTGGCAAGGGTGCCTACGCCGCAAGTTCCCTAAAAGCGAGGGTAAGAACATACAAAGGAAGGAATCAAGTAAAGTAAATAACATAGCAAATACTACCCAAGGTAAAGTTATATTACAAAAGTAACTTGTCAGCGCCTAATAGATTGTTCCCAGAATATGTCTAGCAAATGCAAGAAAAGGAGAAAACGGGCAGCCTAATCTACGCGCCACCATCAACCCTCCCGACTTCATTCACCTTGTCCACAATGGGTGCGATAAGGGCCTTGAGCTCTTCAAGATCAGCACCACGGCAGCTTCTTGAGGATGTTTGTGAGGTTGAGGCCTGGGTTGCGGAAGACCACCTTCACCAAAGACCTTCTCCGTAACTCGCGCAGACAGTGCGCGACTCGTCACCACCTGCTTTGGGATCCTTTCCCGAGTTGCTGGAGGGCCGCCGCCACGCCTTGAAGAACAAAGTGAGCTTGGCGCTGGGCTGAGGTTCTCGCCGAGGAGTACCAAGCCCTCCATTTCCAACTGGCTACCTCGCCGATGATCGCGACAATGTTCACGAGGCCCTCTGCCTAGAGCTCCACAGTGTCCCTCAAGATGTTCTGGTCTCGGCGCCTCACAAGAACGCCTCGCTGGCCTTGATCTCCTCTTTCAAGTCCTCCTCCCGCTTCTTGGCGCCTGGCCCAAAGATCTCGGCCAACAGGGCTGGCCAGCCCAGATCAGCATTTGAATCTTTGGCGCGCTTAGCTTTTTGCTCCTCTCGAGGAGACGACCCTGCAGCTCACCATGGGCAAGGGCGTCTTCTCACGCCATACTGAGCGCTGCAAGCTCTTCGTTCTTCGCCTTTGAGAGTGGCTTATAGTCTCGCCACCTTCACCTCCAGCTCCTTCTTGGCGGCCTCGCAGCTGTGGCAGATCCTTCGCTTCCTTGAGGGCCCCGCCAAGTGTCTCCCTGCTGCAAGCTCCTCCTCATAGCTGTCCAAATTGACCTTCCACTGCGCTAGCTCGCTTTCAAGACGGCGGCAAGCCGCTGCTGCTTTTCGGCTTCAGCCTTCTCGAGGAGGAAGGCCTTCCGCCGCAAGCCGCGCGCTCTCCGCTGCAATGGACCGGAGGGCCTCTTGGTTGCGGCTCGAGCTCCTCCGCGATGCTTCAATGTGCACTCCCGCCACATGACAAGCGCTTCCCGGACTCCAGCTTGGCTTGTCGGCACGGTAGAGCAACACCAGCTTCCGGAGCAGCTCCTCCTCGACTCGCCATCGCCGCTGCCATGCCACAACCACTGCCAGCCAAGCCGAGGCGAGCACCTCTCCGCCGAAAGCTTCTCCTCGACCGGCGCCGAGCTTGACGCCTGGTAGCTTGATGAAGACACCGCCGCCGCCTTCAAGTAGGCGCCGGCTGGGCTTTCGAGCCCGGCGCCGCTGCCACGCAGAGGGATCGGCGGTCGGTGTAGCGCTTGCGCCCCTGCGCCCCGGTCGCCAAGACGATCGCCGACCTTCGCCAGCCTCCGCCAAGAGCCTTGGCGGCCTCTTCGTCGGCAGGATCATCAGCGCTGGCCTCTTCTTCGGTGGGAGCGGCTTCGTTAATATTGCCGCGCACGTTCTCCTCGCCGGTGGCTTCGGTCTCCATCAGCTCCGTGGAGGGAGGATCTAAAGACAGGAAGAGGGAGAAAAAGTCAAGCAAATATCCAAAATAGAAGAAGAAGAACCCAAGGGAAGTTTTCTGACAAGAAGGATTACCTGTGCTGGGCTCTGTAATCATGGGCTCCACCAACGGGGGATCACTGGTCCCGTCCCTTGCCGGAGAACTACCCCTTGCCGGGGACCTCTCCCTTGCCGGAGAGCGCTCCCTTGCCGGGGAGTCATCCCTTGGCGGCGTAGTGGAAGCAGATAGCACCTCAGGGGCGGCTTCTGGCTTTTCCTAGTCGGCCTGTTCTGCTCCTACACAAGCAAACCAACAATCAAGATATCAGCAAGGAAAGAACACCCATGCGCTACCGACAATGAAAGTAAAATTATGTACTTACGCTGGGGCTGCTTCGGGAGAGGTTGCCGAGTCCAACAAGGTGGTCTCGGACGCGCCTCCGTTGTCACAAAGCAGATCGCCCTCGATGACAACCACGGGACCTTGGCCCTCTTCGCCGCCTCTCGCCGAATCCTCGAAAGGAACAAGGTTCAAGAAAGCGATCGATACAAGACAAGAAACAGAAGAATCAAAGAAATATAAGTACAACGAAAAGAAAGTCTTACTCCTCCTCCTTCTTCCTCCTCGCCGGAGCTGAGCGCGAGAGGTCAAGTCCGTACTTTTTCAGCGACGAGGCGAAGGAGTAGGTTCCTTGACGCTTGGCGGAGCTGCGGCAGATCGAAGCGGCGTCCCGAGAAGACCCCGCCCAGCTTGCCGGTGCGGCGGAGATGCTCCCGCTGCAACGGTGCTTGTCGCGTGGTGCGGTCCTGCAGCGTGGCGGCTGCTGGCCCGCCTGCAGCCCCGGTATGTCTCTATCCTGCGGAGGCGCTTTCTGGTGGGGCTGGGCTGCACTGGAGCTCCGCTATGCAAGTTGCTTGAGGACGGCTGGCCGCTTGCACCTCGGGCGGCTCGCCGATTCGCTTCGGTTCTCCTCGCCGACAACCTCCCGACAAGCTCCTCCCGCTGGCAAGGCTTGCCGCCTGCTGCCTCGCCTCCACAACAAAAACCGAACTCACCATGGCGGGCGTCCGCCGCCGCCTCGCCCACCTCGTGGCGGCGCGCCGATCTCATCGCCGGTGGTGTTGCGGTGAGGCTCTTCGCCGCCGGCACGGACCGCCACCTCCACCAAGTCATCAAGAATTGCTGCACGACATCGCCGGGCGGCTCTGCCAAGTTGAATAATCCCATGCGAGTCGATTCCGCATCATTGAGCTGGATGCGATCTAGCGAGGAGTTGTTGCACAACGGACGACGCCTGCGCAGCCTGAACCACTCGGGATTATTGGGGTCATGCTTGAACAGCCCTTGAGCGCCCCATCCAACTCCAAGACAAGAAATTGAAGTTGAGGCCCGGCGCAGCCTCATGATATCCGCCGGACCCCGAACAGCCATGCGGTCTCCCCTCTCCCGCAAGGGGCATGGCGCGGCGCGAAGAAAGTCCGCGCCAACAGACTTACAAGTGAGCCCGCAAGCCCGAGCCGCAAGATCCGGTGGTGGCGATCTTCGCCTAGCATCGCCCGCCGCCAGGTGCTCCCATCGCCAAGACTACTCGGACTTGGCGCAGTTGGTGAATGGCTGCGGTTCTCATCAACAATCCAACACCATTCCGCCTCCACTCCTCCCATTTGCTACGGAGCTCCCTCCAGATAGACCTCCTTCATGCCGGCTCGAGATCTAGGCAATCCCGCCAGCTAAGGGCTCTCCTTCTCGACCCGAGGCATGAAGTAGTGGCGAAAAGGGCTACGCTTGGGTGGATTCCACAAAGTTCTCGCAGAGATGTGCGAAACCGCCATGGTCAGACAGCATTGGGGTGAAATCAAGGAGATGAAACCCGAGGTGTTCATGATGTCACGAAGAAATCGAAAAGCGGGCAGAGCCCGCAATAGAAGAACAAGGCGAAGAAAGGGTATCCTTGGACACCGCTTCAAGTGGAAGCAGCGGCGAGTACTCAAGGCGCGGATGCGCCTGCCTCCGCGACTGTAAGAGATAGAACCATTGCCTCAGCTCCTTCGCAGAGAGCCTGGGGAAGAGTGCCCGCCCTTCCGCAGCGCCTCAAGCCTCGGGCCGCCGACTTCTCGCACCCTTCCCGGTCTTCGGAGCCATGGCGGAGGCGGTGGGGGAGAGCGAGGGTGTTGGCAGCAACGGCGGCGACGGGGGGCGGAGCGCTGCTCTCTTTCGACTTTGGGAAGCGGAGGGGAGCGGCGGAGATTTCTGAGGAAGGAACCGCAAGTGGCGGTGGGGAACTGCCCTCGCTTCCCGCTATAAAGAGGAGGAGGCGAACGTTACGCTTTTTCTCAATAAAGAATCACCCACGATCTCTCCCACGATGCCGCTGCTCGACGCTGCGGCTGCTACGGAGGGCGCGGTGGATATGGAGTTAGATTCGTGTGGACCTAGGCCGCGCCTGCAGTTCTTTTTTGGGCCTGCCCAACAGCGCCGCACTGCAGGTGGCCCAGTTCGGGGCTCTGCTGGTGTACTAAAGTAGGGGTACCTTAGTATCCCGAACTTGTGCACGGCAATGCAGCGCGCCTCATGGCAAGGCTTGCCGTGCCCGCCAAGATCCTCCGTAGTTCCTATTGAAGCCATTCAAGAACAAAGTGTTTTAACTCGAGAAGATAAGGCCCCGCAAGAGGAGCTTGCCGAAGGACAAGGCCCCGCAAGAGGAGCTTGCCGAAGGCCAACCAAGGTATTTCAGGAACTTGCCGCGACGCCACCGCTGCTTCCGGCAAGACCCGGCGAGCGCAAGCTTCCGGCGTGATAAGACAACGATCATGCAAGGCGCTTGTTGCGGCGGCCACCACTGCGGTTTACGCCCAGCAAGATCCATCGATGTGTCGCCTCGAGACTGCTCTGCACGACGTGGCGGGAAGTCTGTGCAGCCAAGTGGTGCGAGGTGGCGAGCGGAGGTGACGAGATGGCCATCGGGCGTAACGGTGGTGCCCCTAATAGTCGCTGTTCTCGACCGCTTGGGCAACGCGATGGGCATTTAATGCCTTTGACCCCGCCGCCGAGTTAGGTAGGATCCATCAGAGAAGCAGCTTGTACCAACCACACCTTTTACACTTTTACCTCTGCATGCGCTACACTGCCGGTGACCCCTTGAGCCTATAAAAGGAGGCCCATGCGCAACGAGAGGGGTTTGACTCATTCAAACCGAACACTCCCATGCTCTCGAGCAAGAACATAATACAACCACAAAGCAGCAAGAGGAGTTTATCTCCGAGAGCTCCGGTTGGGTAAAATCGCCGCGGCCTCGCCGATCCGCCTTTTCAGGCACCTCCGCCTCCCCGCCGACCAAAAGGGCCCTGCCCCATAGGTGCTCGCTTCCCACGACAAAAAGAAAAGGAAACCGGCAAGAGCGACGGTAGTAGCAACAAGATTCCTAAACCGCCGCAGCTACAGATCTTAGTAGTAGCGATTTCACCTAAACCGCAGCAAGCATCGAATTTAGTAGCAAGGCTTTGACATAACGCCCATCACTACGCCCACTTAACCCAAAATTTCACTACCTCGCTTCATCCCGCCATTTCCAAATCCCCACTCTCTCCCTCAGACCGCTACTCGACCTGCCCCGCCGCTTCGACCCACCGGCGCTAGCCTCGGCCGCCTCGCCTCTGCGCCTCGACCTCGACCTCGACGCCGGGCTTAGCCTCGACCACGCCGCCTGCCTCGACCCAGCCGCTGTCTCGACCGGCGCCAAGACTGCCTCAATCTGCTGCCCTCGCCTCCTCTCGGCCGTCAGCTGGCCTACCTCGCCTCAAGACTGTGTAAACCCTCTCTCGCTAGGGTTCTTCATGTTAATTAATAGGTTATCTATTTAGTTATGAATTTAGCTAGGTTTCAAAATTAGCTGAATTTATATGCAAATTTGAACGACATGTGATATGTGCATATGTCATGTTTTGGACATTTCATGTTTGGAAAATGATCCGAGTGGCCCATGTTACGCCGTAATGTTGATTCGCTTCGCTTTGTGAATCTCAGCGCCGATATGTCCAGTTTTTTAGCAAAGGTCATGCCAAATTTCCGTGAATAAAGGCATGATTTGTGCTACATAGTTGGTATATCGAAAGGCCGGCACATAGATTTCTTTTTTATGTCATTTTCATTTATTCATACTTTTAGAAATAAATGAGGCCACTTAATCATAGGAAACATGTCGAACAACGAAGAAACCGGGCCTTCTCACCAAGATGCATTTAGATGGATTATGAGGGTGAACAAGAGTACTCGACTATTTGATCTGCTAAGGTTTGCGTGTCGGCCTCGATGATGGTATCGACGCCGACATCGACACCGACGGCGCAGTAACCGATGGCGGCACCGAGACCGTGGGAAGGTACCGCGGGAAGGTACCGGCCCCGATGCTGCTACCGAAAAGTGGAAGCATAAGAAGCAAAGGATACGAAAACCTAACAAACTAGGGATTCGACGACTTGTGATCACAAAGATGGCACCTGGCAAGTTTGAGCCGTTAGAGATGGAAGAACCTCGCAAGTGCTATGGGAACCAAGTAGGATGCATCCTATGGGAATGCGCGAGCATCAACGATTTATGACTTAAGGAGTAAAGAAAATTTGACGCAGCTTGCTCCTAACGGTTGCACAAGAGATTCAAGTTCTCGACCGATGATAACATAGAACAACCGTGGATGATCCGGTTGAAAAAGATTAACAATCACGCCATGGGCATGTTCAGAATGATTTGGCCTCCGGAAAGGGAGGGTGAAACGAGCTATTGAGGCCGATGAACCCCGCCCAAGATTCTGGAGGAAAATCCGACACTTACTAAGAGGAGTTCAAAAGTTCAAGGACACTTGCGCTACCGAGGCAGCCAAGGCTAAGGTTGCGAAATTCAAAAGCCTTCAGCCCGAACACGGAAGCATCGCCGAAGCCGTGGCTACCTCGGTAAAAGGCCCATATGGGATAAGGAGGACGCGAACGTGAAGCCGCTGGTCTCCTGCACTTCGCCGCAAGTTCACCAACCCCTTGGAGCATGACTTCATCAGGCCCGCCACAAGTGGGACAAGGAGAAAAGGTTTTTTACACGGGCAAGATCACGAGGAAATTGATTAGACCATCGAGAAGCAACACCGCTTGCAGCCAAAGCCCCATTCGATGAGGCCCAAGTGGGACACCCTCTCAACCGGCCTTGAACGAACATAAGGGACTCCTGCTGACCAGCGGCCGCAATATGGTCGGTGCACGGCGCCGAGACGGCGCCACGTGGAAGGTGTTTACAACGACGGCTCGGAGGCCAAGAAGTAGAAAAGAAGTTTAGTCAGCGGACATCGACGCAAAGGTGAAGCTTATGTCGAGAAAAAGCAGCCGAGGATGCGAAAAAGCAGCCGAGGACAAATATGAGTTGCTACAAAGAAAATAATGCAGCCAGAATCGCCAGTAAATGATTTCGCTACTAACTTGGTTCCAGCTATCATCAATCGGGCGAAGGAAAATCCGCATAAGATGGTACATGATTTCGATGCCCAGTTTCGTCATGAAAGCAACTCCATGAACAACAACACCATCGCACCATCACTTGCTTAAGCAACCGGCCTCTCTCGCAGCCGCCTCCCGCCATAGCAGCCCGCCCTCGGCCTCAGCGCTTAGGTGGGCCTTCGCTTTGGCTGAGCTCGACGCCATGGTAATTACATGTCGCACTAACATATATATATATATATATATATATATATATATAGATAATATTCCATTTTTGTTGCTTTTCGTTGTTTTTTACGCCACGTATATATGTGTTTGCAGCGAAAGAAACCCCTGCACCATACTCTACTTGATCAAAGGCCGAAGGTGGACGGGAAAGGGGATGATAATGGACCCTCTCAACGACGCTCCACAACCAGCCGATCTCACTGGGCACTTCAAAGTGTTAGCTTGACCAGTGAAATCGGGCACGAGGATTTGCCTCCTCCAAGATAGCATGTGGGAGCGGACGACGAGACCCCGCCGGATTGAAGTCGCAAGGGTTGGGTGCTGCTATGGTCAAGAATCTTATTCGCCTGAGCCGCCGAGAGCACACCAATAACTACCACACATCAACAAGCATGTGCGGAGACCACCACCCCGCCACGCAATTACCAGCCCTCGAGTGTCGGGTGAGAGCAAATGGACGACATGATGAAGGGGTGCAATAGTACTGGCTGATGTAATTTCTCCAAGAGAATGTAGAATGGATGATGAGACGGAGGTCGACCCTATGGATTACCTCAATACAAACACGTATGATCGTGACATAGATATGATGAGTCAACCATATGACTAATCGGGCTATCAGCTTGCTAATGAGGATATGGATGATATGCCCGCAGGGTCGTACTCATGGATTGCAAAAGTCTCTTCATGAAATCCTCACAGACAC
>JAHHZJ010003855.1:0-40533 GCA_021437245.1 Aegilops speltoides | reverse complement strand
AAGCGGTAGCGATAGTCATAGAAGCAATAGATGGCGAACGACAACGATGCTACGATGGAGATCAAGGTGTCGCACCGGTGACGATGGTGATCACGACGGTGCTTCGAGATAGAGATCATAAGCACAAGATGATGCCGGCCATATCATATCACTTATATTGATTGCATGTGATGTTTATCCTTTATGCATCTTATTTTGCTTTGATTGACGGTAGCATTTTAAGATGATCTCTCACTAAATTATCAAGAAGTGTTCTCCCGAGTATGCACCGCTATGAAAGTTCTTCGTCGAGACACCACGTGATGATCAGCGTGATAGGCTCTACGCTCAAATACAACGGTGCAAAACAGTTGCACACGCGAATACTCAAAGTTAAACTTGACGAGCCTAGCATATACAGATATGGCCTCGTAACACGGAGACCGAAAGGTCGAGCGTGAATCATATAGTAGATATGATCAACATAGTGATGTTCACCATTGAAGACTACTCCATCTCACGTGATGATCGGACATGTTTTAGTTGATTTGGATCACGTGATCACTTAGATGACTAGAGAGATGTCTGTCTAAGTGGGAGTTCTTAAGTAATATGATTAATTGAACTTAAATTTATCATGAACTTAGTCCTGGTAGTATTTTGCAAATTATGCTGTAGATCAATAGCTCGCGTTGTTGCTTTCATATGTTTATTTGGATATGTTCCTAGAGAAAATTGTGTTGAAAGATGTTAGTAGCAATGATGCGGATTGGATCCGTGATCTAAGGTTTATCCTCATTGCTGCACAGAAGAATTATGTCCTTAATGCACCGCTAGGTAACAGACCTATTGCAGGAGCAGATGCAGAAGTTATGAATGTTTGGCTAGCTCAATATGATGACTACTTAATAGTTTAGTGCACCATGCTTAATAGCTTAGAATCGGACTTCAAAGACGTTTTAAACGTCATGGACCATATGAGATGTTCCAGGAGTTGAAGTTAATACCCGAGTTGAGATATATGAAAGTCTCCAACAAGTTCTATACCTAAAAGATGGAGGAGAATCGCTCAACTAGTGAGCATGTGCTCAGATTGTCTGGGTACTTTGATCGCTTGAATCAAGTGGGAGTTAATCTTCCAGATAAGATAGTAATTGATAGAATTCTCTAGTCACCATCACTAAGTTACTAGAACTTCGTGATGAACTATAGTATGCAAGGGATGACGAAAACGATTCCCGAGCTCTTCGTGATGTTGAAATCGATGAAGGTAGAAATCAAGAAAGAGCATCAAGTATTGATGATTGACAAGACCACTAGTTTCAAGAAAAGGGCAAAGGGAAAGAAAGGGAAGCTTCAAGTAGAATGGCAAACAAGTTGTCACTCCCATGAAGAAGACCAAAGCTGGACCCAAGCCTGAAACTGAGTGCTTACACTGCAAAGGAAATGGTATCTGGAAACGGAAATGCCCTGAATATTTGGTGGATAAGAAGGATGGCAAAGTGAACAAGGGTATATTTGATATACAAATTATTGATGTGAGCCTTACTAGTGTTTATAGTAGCCCCTGAGTATTTGATACTTGTTCGGTTGCTAAGATTAGTAACTCGAAACAGGAGTTACAGAATAAACAGAGACAAGTTGAAGGAGAAGTGACGATGAGTGTTGGAAGTAGTTCCAAGATTGATATGATCATCATCGCACACTCCCTATACTTTTGGGATTAGTGTTAAACCTAAATAAATGTTATTTGGCGTTTGCATTGAGCATGAATATGATTTGATCATGTTTATTGCAATACGGTTATTCATTTAAAATCAGGAATAATTGTTGTTCTGTTTACATGAATAAAACCTTCAATGGTCATACACCCAATGAAAATAGTTTGTTGGATCTCGATCGTAGTGATACACATATTCATAATATTGATGCCAAAAGATGCAAAGTTAATAATGATAGTGCAACTTATTTGTGGCACTGCCGTTTGGGTCATATCGGTGTAAAGCGCATGAAAAACTCCATAAAGATGGATTTTCGAAATCACTTGGTTATGAATCATTTGATGCTTGCAAACCGTGCCTTTTTTGGCAAGATGACTAAAACTCCGTTCTTTCGAACAATGGAACGAGCTACTGACTTGTTGGAAATAATACATACTAATGTATGCATACCAATGAGTATGAAGGCTCATGTCAAGTATCGTTATTTTCTAACCTTCATAGATGATTTGAGCAGATATGCGTATGTCTACTTGATGAAACATAAGTCTGAAATAGTTGAAAAGTTTGAAGAATTTCAGAGTAAAGTGGAGAATCATCGTAACAAGAAAATAAAGTTTCTATGATCTGATCGTGGAGGAGAAACCCCCCTTTTTATTGGGGGTTTTTTCAAAACCATAAAATCCCGTAAAAAAAGATGCTAAAGGGCCGCTTTCCATGGGAACATGTGCAAAGCTGTTTCCTTTTGTTTCAAACATATCAATTTGGTAAAAACAACATTTATTTGTTGACGAATGGCAGGTCTTTTAACAGACACCTTGATCGCTAAGGCCAATCTTTTGGTAACCATTTGTGTATGCAAAGGGTTTTGGGCTTACTTGAACCTGCCCCCATTGGGGTTGGTCCTAGGTAACCACCAGTTTTAAACAGCCTTTTCAAAGCTTTGGTTTGCCAATCTTCCATTTTTTGTTCATTTTTTTTATTTACTCAATTTTGTTATTCAAACGTTTACCGTAAATATCCGGAAAATTTTAAATTCATATGCAGGTTAATTTTTTCAAGGTAATTTTTGTTATGACGGCATATTTAAGCCAATTTTTAATTCAAAATGGCGTTTTGCCGTCATAAAATTATGTTTAATGAAGGATGTCAAAACTGCATTCCTTAATGGATTTATTAAAGAAGAGTTGTATATGATGCAACCGAAGGTTTTGTCATTCCTAAAGGTGCTAACAAAATGTGCAAGCTCCAATGATCCATCTATGGGCTGGTGCAAGCATCTCGAGGTTGAATATACGCTTTGATAAGTTGATCAAAGCATATAGTTTTATACTGACTTGCAAAGAAGCCCAGATTTACAATAAAGTGAGTGGGAGCACTACCGTCTTTCGATAAATATATGTGAGTAACATATTGTTGATCGAAATGATGTAGAATTTTTCCGAAAGCATAAAGGAGTATTTGAAAGGAGTTCTTTAAAAAAGACCTCAAGAAAGCTACTTACATATTGAGCATCAAAATCTATTGAGATAGATCAAGATGCTTGATAAGTTTTTCAATAAGTACATACCTTGTTAAGATTTTGAAATAGTTCAAAATGGAACAGTCAAAGAAAGAGTTCTTGCCTGTGTTGCAAAGGTGTGAAATTGAGTAAGACTCAAATCCCAACCACGGCAGAAAATAAAAAGAGAATGAAATTCATTCCCTATGCCTCAGTCATAGGTTTTTTAAAGTATGCTATGCTATGTACCAGACCTATTGTATACCTTGCTCTGAATTTGGCAAGGGAGTACAATAGTGATCTAGGAGTAGATCACTGGACATTGGTCAAAAAATTATCCTTAGTAGAATAAGGATATGTTTCTCGATTATGGAGGTGACAAAAGGTTCGTCGTAAAGGGTTATGTCGATACAAGTTTTGGCACTGATCCAGATGACTCTAAGTCTTAATCTGGACACATATTGAAAGTGGGAGTAATTAGCTAGAGTAGCTCCGTGCATAGTATTGTAGATATATAATATTTGCAAAATACATACGGCTCTGAATGTGACAGACCCGTTGACTAAACTTCTCTCACGGGCAAAACATGATCATACCTTAGTACTCTTTGGGTGTTAATCACATAGCGATGTGAACTAGATTATTGACTCTAGTAAACCCTTTGGGTGTTGGTCACATGATGATGTGAACTATGGGTGTTAATCACATACAGATGTGAATATTGGTGTTGAATCACATAATGATGTGAACTAGATTACTGACTCTAGTGCAAGTGGGAGACTGAAGGAAATATGCCCTAGAGGCAATAATAAAGTTATTATTTATTTCCTTATATCATGATAAATGTTTATTATTCATGCTAGAATTGTATTAACCGGAAACATAATACATGTGTGAAATACATAGACAAACAGATTGTCACTAGTATGCCTCTACTTGACTAGCTCGTTGATCAAAGATGGTTATGTTTCCTAACCATAGACATGAGTTGTCATTTGATTAACGTGATCACGTCATTAGGAGAATGATGTGATTGACATGACCCATTCCGTTAGCTTAGCACACGATCGTTTAGTATGTTGCTGTTGCTTTCTTCATGACTTATACATGTTCCTACGACTATGAGATTATGCAACTCCCGTTTACCGGAGGAACACTTTGTGTGCTACCAAACGTCACAATGTAACTGGGTGATTATAAAGGTTCTCTACAGGTGTCTCCGAAGGTACATGTTGGGTTGGCGTATTTCGAGATTAGGATTTGTCACTCCGATTGTCGGAGAGGTATCTCTGGTCCCTCTCGGTAATGCACATCACTTAAGCCTTGCAAGCATTGCAACTAATGAGTTAGTTACGGGATGATGTATTACGGAACGAGTAAAGAGACTTGCCGGTAACGAGATTGAACTAGGTATTGAGATACCGACGATCGAATCTCGGGCAAGTAACATACCGATGATAAAGGGAACAACGTGAGTTGTTATGCGGTCTGACCGATAAAGATCTTCGTAGAATATGTGGGAGCCAATATGAGAATCCAGGTTCCGCTATTGGTTATTGACCGGAGACGTGTCTCGGTCATGTCTACATAGTTCTCGAACCCGTAGGGTCCGCACGCTTAAGGTTTCGATGACAGTTTTATTATGAGTTTATGAGTTCTGATGTACCGAAGGAGTTCGGAGTCCCGTATGAGATCGGGCACATGACGAGAAGTCTCGAAATGGTCGAGACGTAAAGATCGATATATGGGACGACTATATTCGGATATCGGAAAGGTTCCGAGTGATTCGGATATTTTTCGGAGTACCGGAGAGTTAGGGGAATACGTATTGGGCCTTATTAGGCCATACGGGAAAGAAGGAAAAGGGCCTCAAGGGTGGCCGCACCCCTCCCCTTGGTCAGGTCCGAATTGGACTAGGGAAGGGGGGCGCCCCCTTCCTTCCTTCTCCTTTTCCCTTCCTCTTTTCCTATTCCATATGGGAGGTGGAATCCTACTAGGACTAGGGAGTCCTAGTAGGACTCCACACTTGGTGCGCCCCCTCCTAGGGCCGGCCTCCTCCTCCCTTGCTCCTTTATATACGGGGGCAGGGGGCACCCCAGAGACACACAAGTTGATCTTCGTGATCGTTCCTTAGCCGTGTGCGGTGCCCCCCCTCCACCATATTCCACCTCGGTCATATCGTTGTGGTGCTTAGGCGAAGCCCTGCGTCGATAGAACATCATCATCGCCACCATGCCGTCGTCTTTGAGGAAGTCATCCCCGACACCCTGCTGGATCGGAGTCCGGGGATCGTCATCGAGCTGAATGTGTGCTGAACGCGGAGGTGCCGTACGTTCGGTACTTGGATCGGTTGGATCGTGAAGACGTACAACTACATCAACTGCGTTGTCATAACGCTTCCGCTTACGGTCTACGTGGGTACGTGGACAACACTCTCCCCTCTCGTTGCTATGCACCACCATGATCTTGCGTGTGCGTAGGAAAATTTTGAAATTACTATGTTCCCCAGCAGTGGCATCCGAGCCTAGGTTTTATGCGTAGATGTCATATGCACGAGTAGAACACAAGTGAGTTGTGGGCGATACAAGTCATACTGCTTACAAGAATGTCATACTTTGGTTCGGCGGTATTGTTGGATGAAGCGCCTGCACCGACATTACGCCAGACGCTTACGCCGAGACTGGTTCTACCAATGTGCTTTGCACACGTGGCTGGCGGTGTCTGCTTTCTCCAACTTTAGTTGAACCGAGTGTGGCTACGCTTTGGTCCTTGCGAAGGTTAAAACAACACTAACTTGACGAACTATCGTTGTGGTTTTGATGCGTAGGTAAGAACGGTTCTTGCTCAGCCCGTAGCAGCCATGTAAAACTTGCAACAACAAAGTAGAGGACATCTAACTTGTTTTTGCAGGGCATGTTGTGATGTGATATGGTCAGGACGTGATGCTATATTTTATTGTATGAGATGATCATGTTTTGTAACCGGTTATCGGCAATCGGCGAGAGCCATATGGTTGCCGCTTATTGTATGAAATGCAAACGCCTGTAATTGCTTTACTTTATCACTAAGCGGTAGCGATAGTCGTAGAAGCAATAGATGGCTTAACGACAACGATGCTACGATGGAGATCAAGATGTCGCACCGGTGACGATGGTGATCACGACAGTGCTTCGGAGATAGAGATCACAAGCACAAGATGATGATGTCCATATCATATCACTTATATTGATTGCATGTGATGTTTATCCTTTATGCATCTTATTTGCTTTGATTGATGGTAGCATTTTAAGATGATCTCTCACTAAATTATCAAGAAGTGTTCTCCCGAGTATGCACCGCTATGAAAGTTCTTCGTCTTTGAGACACCACGTGATGATCGGGTGTGATAGTCTCTACGTTCAAATACAACGGTGCAAAACAGTTGCACACGCGAATACTCAGTTAAACTTGATGAGCCTAGCATATCTGAGATATGGCCTCGTAACACGGAGACCGAAAGGTCGAGCGTGAATCATATAGTAGATATGATCAACATAGTGATGTTCACCATTGAAAACTACTCCATCTCACGTGATGATCGAACATGTTTTAGTTGATTTGGATCACGTGATCACTTAGATGACTAGGGAGATGTCTGTCTAAGTGGGAGTTCTTAAGTAATATGATTAATTGAACTTAAATTTATCATGAACTTAGTCCTGGTAGTATTTTGCAAATTATGTTGTAGATCAATAGCTCGCGTTGTTGCTTTCATATGTTTATTTTGATATGGTCCTAGAGAAAATTGTGTTGAAAGATGTTAGTAGCAATGATGCGGATTGGATCCGTGATCTGAGGTTTATCCTCATTGCTGCACAGAAGAATTATGTCCTTAATGCACCGCTAGGTGACAGACCTATTGCAGGAGCGGATGCAGACGTTATGAATGTTTGGCTAGCTCAATATGATGACTACTTAATAGTTTAGTGCACCATGCTTAACAGCTTAGAATCGGGACTTCAAGGATGTTTTAAATGTCATGGACCATATGAGATGTTCCAGGAGTTGAAGTTAATACCCGAGTTGAGAGATATGAAAGTCTCCAACAAGTTCTATACCTAAAAGATGGAGGAGAATCGCTCAAGTAGTGAGCATGTGCTCAGATTGTCTGGGTACTTTGATCGCTTGAATCAAGTGGGAGTTAATCTTCCAGATAAGATAGTGATTGACAGAATTCTCTAGTCACTATCACTAAGTTACTAGAACTTCGTGATGAACTATAGTATGCAAGGGATGACGAAAACGATTCCCGAGCTCTTCGTGATGTTGAAATCGATGAAGGTAGAAATCAAGAAAGAGCATCAAGTGTTGATGATTGACAAGACCACTAGTTTCAAGAAAAGGGCAAAGGGAAAGAAAGGGAAATTTCAAGTAGAATGGCAAACAAGTTGTCACTCCCATAAAGAAGACCAAAGCTGGACCAAAGCCTGAAACTGAGTGCTTACACTGCAAAGGAAATGGTCACTGGAAACGGAAATGCCCTGAATATTTGGTGGATAAGAAGGATGGCAAAGTGAACAAGGGTATATTTGATATACATATTATTGATGTGTGCCTTACTAGTGTTTATAGTAGCCCCTGTGTTGGAGATATTACCACTGGGCGTGAACCGGCCTACCTGGGCCGGGTTAACTTCATTAGTAGTATAAGCAGATGAAGGCCCAAGGCCTGTAGTCGGTTTAGAACCTGTAGCCATAAACCGGCTTGATATGTAAACTTGTACTGTAAGTTAGGAATAGAGAGAGACCAACCGGGATACGAATATGAACCGATGTGGGACTCTATGGATCGACGGGCGTCACCCGTGTATATAAGGGGACGACCCGGCGGCAGTTCAAGGACAGAAAACAACAACTCAAGGCCTAGGCGAAGCTTGTTTGCTCCCTAGTCATCGAGACCACATCAATTCCATCACAACTAGACGTAGGCTTTTACCTTCATCGAAGGGGCCGAACTAGTATAAACCCTTGTGTCTTTGTGTCCGCTTTAACCCCTTCAAGTTAACCCGTAGCGATGGCTCCACGACTAAGTCCTTTCATGAGGACATCTGCCGTGACAAATCCACGACAGTTGGCGCCCACCATGGGGCTATCGCACGACGGTTTGATGATCTTGGAGGGCAAGTTCGAAGGACTCGAAGGCTATGCTGTGGGCCGGATGACCAAGAGTCGTCGTGGCAAGCTCTACATCGACGATGCAAGATGGGGTCCCGAAGCTGACTCGATCGAGTACAGGTACCGGGTCCCCTTTGGTGGCATACACGTTTTTATCGGCAAGATTGGTGAGCCTGGGCCTAAGCCGGACATCTGCACCGACCTCGTCGAGACGGCTCAGCGTGCAAGATCTACCCAGGTTAAACCGGCCGTGAAGCGTGCCTTCGTGGGAGTCATCCACGGAGGAGAGCATGAGGACGAGTCGAATACTGATAGCGAGACCGCTCGCCTATTCTGCGACGAGTCCTCGACCGGGGAGACCGAATCATTGTACCAGTTGCAAGACGACCAGATTAGGGGCTGTTCCGATGGTGACAGTATTCCGGACCCCCCTGATCAGATCAACCGGGTTGGAATATTTATGGCCGGCACGCAGGCGGCGAATAACTCCTCGACCGCAGCAGCAATGTTCTCCGGATCAGCAGTGGCAGCGGTAGCAGGGGCAGGAGGCCTTGTGCGCCCACCGGTTCAAGTTCTATCTGACATGTTTGATGCACTAGTTGTACTTATGGCAGAAGCCAATCCGGCGGATCAGGAGGCCCATGATGCAGAGGTTGCAAAGGTGAGAGAGCAGATCGTACAGGCCAAAGCCGACCTGGCTGCAGAGAAGGACAGGATGACCGCAGAGCGGGCCACTTTGGACACCCAGGCCTATAAGCTCATGCTCGACCAGAACGCATCACAGGAGGTCTTGAAGCGGAAGCACAGATTGCGCCTACCGATAGGGTTCGACCCTAGAAATCTCTTTCACACTCCGGAAGCTGGAACCAGCAATCCGCTAGGGCACCGGGAGGTAAACCGGGTCGAGGCACCAGGGCCAGGAGCGACGGTCCAACCCCGCCTGATGGAACCTCCTCGGCAGAACATTGTGATTCCTCCGCCGATCCAGACACCTCCGGGTCATTATTCTAATCCTATGGACAATCTTGTCGCAGCTGCTGCGCGATTAGAAGCTATCCCGATCAAAGGAGACTCTCCGCAAGCAATAGAGACGCGTCGGGTTAAGGAACTTCTCCGGACCGCTTTGATTCAGCAGGAGGCATATTCATACAGCCGTGATCGGATTCATTCCACACCTCATCCAAGCCGGAGCTATAGTAGGCGCATGGATGAACCGGCCGTATCTGGCAATGTGCGGAACCGTGAAGCGGCCCGTGGCAATAACCCGACAGGTGGTGTTCGCGATGCTCAGGATGTAGTGGACCGGGCCCGGGCATGAAGGGAGGCTGAGTTAGCAGCACAGAACGAGGAGGGTCAGCTTACACCGGTTCGTCCTACCACCTCAGCCGGGCCAGGGGTCGCATCTAGCTTGGGAGTGCCCTATTTAGTCCCCGCTTTACGCAATGTACGTCTGCCCAAAGACTTCAAGGGTCCACGCAAGGTGCCGAATTACACCGCTGATTTATCTCCAGAAGCGTGGGTAGAGAGTTATGAGATGGCCATGGAGATGCTGGATGTGGATGAGACCGCGTGTGCAAAGTACTTCACCATGATGCTTGAAGGCACGGCCTGTACTTGGTTGAAGAGCCTGCCGCCTAATTCTATCAGTTCATGGGCCTAGTTGCGGACCCGGTTCATCCAGAATTTCAAAGATACTAGATCATGGAAGGCGCGCGTTGCCGCGCCCGTCCATTTTACAATGGATTGGTAGGAATTCCCATCAATATATTAATGTACAGATCACAAGAGTTAAATTAACATAAGTGATCCATATATTGCTAAGTCATTAAAGGAGGAGTATAATCGGTTTGCTGTGCAGCACAAAGGAATACTTGACGCATTGTTGCGCCCATCTATCTGTTTTGGTTATGTGATCCCAGAAATCTACACATTTATATTCATTAGAAGAGTTGAAATAATCTCGTGCTTGAACTAAGTCTTTCCAAACCATTGTGGTAGTACATGAAGATTTAAAAATCTGAGAAAGATGACATAGGGCCTTACTTATCAATCATATTAGAAATATATTGGGGAACAAAAGCCTATGAAAATACAACCAAAATGTGCCAATGGAAACACATTTGTATTTGTAAGAAGTTACAATTTTCCTTGAAGATAAATACATGTTCTTCACCTAGAAACTACTGTATCATTTAGACAAAAGTGGAACCTGATTGGGTGTTGTTTCCCTACAACAGCAATCGAAAGCTAGCAATTCAAATGACAAAGATTGTACAGAAGATATTTGCAAGCATGACAAATGGATCAGACTACCAACACAGCAAAACACTCACTTATGGAACCAGCCAGCTAGTAGCGCTATGAAGGATGTATCACTTCAGCATTGGCATCCATAAAAAACCATCAATCTATGTCAGAAAGAAAATCAAACATTTTGCTTCCGAACGAGCTTCGATGAAGGCAACACTATGAATCGATGGAATACATCTAGTTGGTACAACTTACCATTATATGTTAGACGCATGCCAAAATTTGGCACTAAGGCAGGAAAGCATCATACATTCACCAAGAAAATGGAGGATTCAGTTCTCGCTTGCTCTGATGCATACATTTATCAGAAGTTTAGAACATCGGCAATGCCCTAATTAAGAATTTCTAGGTAATTTGGTGATAGCAGTAAGCAAAGCAATTGACATAATCAAAAGAAAGGGGAGATCTCTACCAGCTCTCCCAAGAATTGAGACTAAACTGAAACTCTTCTGACAGCAATTATGGAACCTACAAAAAACTCCGTACAGAACAAACCACATAATTAAACCAGGAAGAACATTCGTGGCCCATAGAGCAGGCAAAGATTATGGTGGATCCATGGCCAGCGGGAAGTGGTGTCAGTCCACAGGTGGCAGTTGCGATGATGCTGTAGCAAGGTCATTGTTGAGAAGGAAACACATGCCAGTATCTTAACTTCCACAGGTGACAGTTTTAAATAGCGCGCTAAGCATCTTAGCGGCGGACCTCTTTCAAATGCTATATCGTGCTATAGCGGAGCTATAGCGCGCTATTTAAAATGTTTGTTCATTTATTTGGACCAAAGTCTCTTAGCGCAAGACCTTTTGTAAACGCTATAGTGTGCTATAGCGGAGCTATAGCGGGCTATTTAAAACAGTGTCCATGAACCAAATACATAATTGTTATGATAGTGAAGGTCACAAACTAAAGAAGCAAACTATCATATTGCAACGACAATATACTGAAAAACACTACGCAGAATTTGTGAGCATTCTTCAGATAAGCATCTTGGTAAGTTCATGTATTTGACCAACGGCCGGCTGATGTAGTATTATCTGTGTCATGCAACACGTAATTTGTAAGCATTCTTCAGATAAGCATCTTGGTAAGTTCATGTATTTGACCAACGGCTGGCTCCTTCATGACTATTTTTTTTAAATATGTGTAGTATTCTGTGATAACTGATGTAAAGCTTAAAAGACACATTTTGTAACAAACTCACAAACCGAATCTGTAGATCATAGAAGAGATTCAGGATATGTTTACCTTTTCATGTCTTATGCCAAGAAGTTCCAGACTATGACTTAATGCTCGACTGCAACTGTACATTTTTGCATGGGTCCTGCCAATTTTATTAACAAAAAGTGTCTCTTTAATCTTCTGCATGCTTAGGATTCAAACTGGACACATGTGGAAAATCTCGCAATACTTAAGTTCACATGTGTAGGTTCGGCTGAGAGGATTCAAACTGAATACTCGAACTGTAATGGGTGGAGGAGAGGGTCTACCTTACAGTTACTCTTGAATTCGAAACAAGATCAGGAGACGGGGTCGCATGGGGCATGACAATGGCTGCAAGCTGTAGCGCCACTGCCTCAAGGAGATGTAGGATGGTGGCTGAGGGTATGGAAGTCGGTGGATGTTGTCGTTGTCACCGCCACCACCACCCACGCCTCCTCCGCCTCGCCCTCACCTCCCCGCTACCAAGATCTTCGCCGCACCATGCAACGTTCTCACCCGCCTACTCCCTTCGGGATGTCATCTACAAAGGACCTACAAATAAAAAAGTCAGATGTAGAATAAATTGGAAGTTGCACATGAAGGAACCTGTCTTACAGCCATTCGAGCCCCTCGAAGTGACGCATGCCCTGAGCCCCTCCCAACCGAGAGGCCCCAATTGAAACTGGTCAGATGTCTGTACGTACCTCCATCTGGTTGCTCGACGTGGCCAATCTGGCGACGGTGCGCCCGTGAAATCCAGATATGGCTTGAAAAATCGGGCACATGCTTCAAGGATGTAGCGCACCACTGATTTGGGGATGGAGCTCGTCGCCGGCTCGAGAAAAAGATGCTCCCTGCTGCGCCTTTAGGGAATACAAGAGAAGGAGGACAGCGGAGGGCAAGCGTAGACTGAGGCACCGCTCCGGCAGGGCGGTTAAGGGGCTGCGAGATGAAGACCATGGCGGCGACGGCGCACCTAGGGCTGGTGAAGGTAGGTCGTGCGCGAGAGTGAGAGAGACGAAAGGAGGAGCGTCCGTGCGGTGTGGCTGCACGGAAGTAGACTCATAGAAGCCCGTTAGGCCCAATTTCACGCCAGGCATCCAAAATAGTCACCAGAGCAGCGGCCCAGCAAGGAAATGCTCGGATTTAGCGAACACAACGATTCCAGACGGGATTAAGAGTAAATCTGACGGCCGAAAAACTGCTAAACTGATGATCCAAAGGCTGAAAATGCTAATAGCCTGAGAAGGCTGGAAAGGTGCTCGGTTGTAATGTATCTAAATGTGTAAGCAGCCTAAGTCCATAGTAGACTTGGCGGCTTGTGTTCAGGAGGACGGAGAGTCAACAACCCATTGGGTACGCCGCGTTTCGGAAGTCTTGCACTCGTCTGACAGGATCAATGCTGACTCTGCGATCTTAACCCTGGAGGGCAACTGCCGGTTTAAGCCTCTAAAATTGAAGTTGGGGCGTATGAAGCGGTTCTATAACGGCATGGGAACTCTCATGGCCGCTTTAGTGAAGTATGCTGATTCTAATAGTACCAAGGATCCCGAGACCGACGATGACGAAGCAGGGAAGGGAAAGAAGAATAGCAACTCCAAGGGGCATCAATACAAACCGGCGGGCCATGGAAACGGAGGCAAGTGTAAAGCGGATGGCAGCATGGACTTTGTGGCTAACACTAATTCGCAGGACAAGGGTCAGCGGCGCAGAGGTAAAGCGGCGAATCGTAGTGGGGCTCCAAATCCTAACCCGGATCGCTTAAACTATTTGTTGAATTAGCCTTGTCCAAAACACGGGACGAAGGAGGCACCGGCTAACCACCTTTGGAAGGATTGTTACATTATGCAGGAATTTAAAAACTCTAATGCTTTCCGGTATGACCATGGGTCAGGTGGTGGCTCAGGATCCGGTTTCCATGGGCCGGGTCACGACGGAGCTTCCGGTTCAGGTTTCAATCAGGGCGGTCACAACAACCAGAATAATCAGAGCGGTCCAGGGGGTTACAACCAGCAGCAGCAGCAGCGAGCGAGTTATCGAGCCAGCCAAAACAGTTGAACAATGGGCGGTATCACGCTTTCACAACTAGCTTGGATAAGCACGACCGAAACTTCACAAGCGGCGGTGAACTCGTTGAACCGCCGTACCACGCTACTTACGCTGGTCGGAACAGCCTATCGTGTGGAGCAGGGAGGATCACCCACCCCGGGTTGACAATCCGGGCCAGTTGGCATTAGTGGTAGACCCTCAGGTGGGAGGTTATAAGTTCACCAAGGTGCTCATGGATGGAGGGAGCAGTATTAACATCCTATACTACGAGAGATTCCGCCGCATGGGGCTGACAGACAAAGATCTCAGACCGTCCAATACGGTGTTCCATGGTGTGGTTCCTGGCAAATCAGCATATCCTGTTGGTAAGATAGCCCTGGAGGTGGCTGTTGGGGACGAGCATGATTCCTGATCCGAAACACTAACCTTTGAGGTGGTGAAAATCTGGAGCCCGTATCACGCCTTGTTTGGGCGGCCGGCTTATGCCAAGTTCATGGCACGGCCTTGTTATGTCTATTTGCAGCTCAAGATGCCGGGTCACAAAGGGACAATAACGGTTCATGGGAGCCGCAAGATTGCTTTGGAATGTGAGGAAGGTGATGCAGCCTAGCGGAGTCGGTTTGTGCCATGGAGGAGTTGAAGTATTATAGGGACAATGTTGATCCGGTGGACATGACCCTTTGAAGAAGCCGACTACAGAGCATGATTCAGATCTGAAGTTCAAATCAGCGGCTGAGACCAAGCTTGTTGACTTCGTGCCTGGCGATTCGTCCAAGCAGTTCACTGTCAGTGCCAACTTGGACTCTAAATAGGAAAGCACGCTCATCGAGTTCATCCGTGAGAATCGACATTTTGCATGGAAGCCTTCGACATGCCGTGTACCGAGGAACTCGTGAGCACACTCTTAATGTTGATCCCAAGTATAAACCGGTAAAGCAATTTCTCCGCCGGTTTAACGAGGAAAGGCGCAAAGCTATCGGAGAGGAGGTGGCCAGGCTCTTAGTAGCTGGTTTCATCATTGAAGTGTTCCATCCAGAGTGGCTTGCTAATCCGGTGCTGGTTCTTAAGAAAAATGGCACTTGGCGTATGTGTGTGGATTACACGGATCTTAACAAAGCTTGTCCAGCAGATCCTTTTGCCCTCCCCGCATTGACCAGATTATTGATGCCACGGTGGGTTGTGAGCGCTTGAGTTTTTGGATGCGATTCGGGTATCATCGATCAAAATGGCGGTTAAGGACCAGGAAAAGACGGCGTTTATTACTCCCTTTGGAGCCTTCTGCTATGTATCTATGCCTTTTGGGCTCAAGAGTGCCCAAGCCACTTATCAACGATGTGTGCAGAATTGCCTGCATAAACAGATCGGCCGTAATGTGCATGCCTATGTGGATGATATTGTAGTCAAGTCAAGGCAGAAGGAGACGATGGTTGATGATTTGAAGGAAACCTTTGATAACTTGCGGGTGTACAAGATGATGCTTAACCCGGCCAAATGTGTCTTTGGTGTTCCGGCAGGCAAGTTACTGGGTTTTCTTGTGTCCAACAGAGGAATTGAGGCTAATCCGGAGAAGATTACGGCTATCACCTCCCTGGCTAAACCGAAGTGTATCAACGATGTTCAGCGTTTGGCGGGTCGGATTGACGCGCTGAGCCGGTTTATCAGCCGCCTCAGAGAGAAGGCCATCCCTTTATACCAGATGCTGAGAAAGACAGATCAATTCATCTGGAGTCCGGCTGCTGATGAGGCGTTCGAGGACTTGAAGCGGCAATTAGCCAATCCGCCCATTCTTGCAGCTCCGGTTGACAAGGAGCCGTTGTTACTATATGTAGCGGCCAATGCTCGCATAGTTAGTGTGGCTATTGTGGTAAAACGTAAGGAGGCGGGCAAGGAATATCCGGTTCAGCGGCCGGTTTACTATCAGCGAGGTGCTTATCGAATCCAAGCAAAGGTATCCGCATTGGCAGAAGCTGGTATATGGAGTTTTTATGGCAAGCCGGAAGTTTAAGCAGTATTTCCAAGGGCACCCCATCACAGTGGTCAGTTCAGCTCCCTTGGGCGATATCATACAGAACCGGGAGGCGGCTGGCCGGATTGCCAAGTGGGCTATAGAACTTGGGCCGCACGGATTGAAGTATGTACCTCGGACGGCGGTGAAGTCTCAAGCACTTGTTGATTTCATCAATGATTGGACTGAGTTGCAAGCACCAGAGGAGAAGCCGGATCACACATATTGACTATCCATTTTGATGGATCCAGCAATTGAGGGCTCGGGGCTGAGTCGATTAACTTCCCCACGAGGTGATAAGTTTTGTTATGTTCTCCGCTTAATGTTCCCTTGTACTAATAATGCAGCTGAGTATGAAGCTTTGCTCCATGGTCTCCGGATGGCTAAAGAGATGAATCTCAGTCAGGTTAAGTGCTTTGGTGACTCGGACCTCGTGGCTCAACAGGTGTCTGGCACTTGGGATTCTAAAGACCCACTTATGGCTGCATATCGTCGTGAGGTGGATATGGTTGTGGGTCACTTCAAGGGTTATCAGGTGGATCACATGGACCATCGAAAAAATGAAGCGGCGGACGCTTTAAGCCGGTTAGGCTCTCAGCGTAAACCGGTCCCGCCTAATGTCTTTCTTGATGTGTTGCACAACCCGTCAGTCAAGCTCCTGGGTGAAGTGGATTTGGCTATTCCTAATCCGAAGGCTCAATTGGTGGCAGCCCTGCATATTATACCGGATTGGACAGTTCCTTATCTTGCGTACATGAACCGGGGAGAGTTGCCAGAGGATGAGATTCTAGCCAGGCAGATAGTCCGGCGATCCAAGTCTATGACCATTGTCAATGGCGAATTGCATCATTGCAGTGTATCAGGGGCGTTTCAACGCTCCGTCTCTCTTGAGGAAGGCTGTGAAATTTTACGCGAAATCCATGAAGGGGATTGTGGTCACCACGCCGGTTCAAAGTCTCTGGTGGCTAAGGCGTTTCGTCACAGGTTCTACTGGTTGACAGCTCATGCTGACGCGGAGGACTTGGTTAAACGATGTGATGGCTGTCAGAAATTTTCAAGGCGTGCTCATGTGCCAGCTCAAGAATTGAGGATGATTCCAATTACTTAGCCATTTGCAACATGGGGGCTGGATATGGTCGGACCTTTTAAAAGGTCCAAGGATAAGAAAACCCACCTTTTGGTGGCAGTTGACAAATTTACCAAGTGGGTTGAAGCGAGCTCATAGCAAGTGTGATGCAGCTACATCGGTGCGGTTCATTAAAAAGGTGATTTTCCGATTTGGCTTTCCACACAGTATCATTACTGATAATGGTACCAATTTATCCAAGGGCGCTATGAAGGAATTCTGTGAGCGTGAGCACATCTGACTTGACGTATCATCAGTGGCTCACCCCCAGTCCAATGGGCAGGCAGAGCGAGCTAATCAAGAGATCTTCTGAGGCATCAAACCCCGGCTTATGGTTCCATTGCAAAGAACACTGGGTTGTTGGGTTGAAGAGCTACCGTCTGTGCTATGGAGTATCAATACTATGCCCAACCGATCTACAGGATACACGCCGTTTTTATGGTCTATGGAGCAGAGGCGGTTCTCCCTAGTGATATCCGGCATGATTCGCCTCGTGTAGCGGCTTATGTTGAAGCGGACAATGAGACAGCACGGCAAGATGCTTTGGACCTATTAGATGAGGAGCGTGACATAGCGGCTGCCTGCTCGGCAATTTATCAATAGGATCTTCGCCGCTATCACAGTCGCCGGGTCAGAACCAGAGCTTTTCAAGAAGGAGATTTGGTGCTTCGGCTCATCCAAGACCAGACGGATATGCACAAGTTATCCCCACCTTGGGAAGGACCTTTCATGGTCAGCAAAAATCTGCACAACGGGTCGTACTATCTGATTGATATTCGAGAGCATAAAGACTCACGCACATCAGAGGAGGAGACCAACAGGCCATGGAACATAGATCATCTTCGGCCTTACTACACTTGAGCCATCGGCTCTATCTATGTACATATTATGACAGTGTATATATTATCTTTGATATAATAAAACCGGAGCCTCAGCTAAAGCAGGGTCTCTGTCCTTTCATATCATGTGTGGTTACATGGAGTTGTTCTGTCTTAAAGCGGCCTCCGGTTTACCCCTTGAAATTTGCTTTTCAAAAAAGCTTTGTGATATCACTTGGGGGCTTGGTCGTGTCCAAACCAATGCAACACCTCTTGATAGGCGAAAAGCCACCAGATCATTTGGGGACATGGTCAAGTCTGAACCAGTCACGCCTCTTGATCGGCCTAAGGCCACGGAATCACTTGGGGGCTTGGTCGAACCCGAACCATTGCCATGCCTTTTGATCGGCATAAATGCCACGGTTTCATTTGGGGACCTGGCTGACTTGAACCATCGCCACTCCTATTGGGGGCTTGGTCCTGTCCGACCATGGTAACACCATCTGATCAGCTCAGTAAAGCATGTTTTTGCAAATGGTTTTTATCATTGCCTGCTTCCATATTTCTTTTATGACTATTCTTCAATTTTTGTTGTGTTTCCTTTAAACCAACAACACTTTTTTACCGGTTTAGTTGACGGAATTCGGTTCATTTTTAATCCGGAGAACTATGCCCGGTTTAACTTTCCTGTTAACATCATGGAGTAGCAGGGGGGCTTATAATGACCCAGCACGGTTCACATGGGAGTTGTTTTCTCCCTTTTGATGGTAACGGTTTATAAATACTCCGTTTCAAGCCTGGCTAAGCCAACTTCATGTCCAGCGATGGCAGGTATTTTGTATCACATATTTGATTGTATGTCTTAAATACATTGATGATATATATATAAAGGTCATAAACCGGCTGGCGGTATAACCGCCACCGCAGTTCAAGATTTTCTGATTGCAGGAAATATAAATTGAGGATTTCAAGCAAAAGCATCAGTACTTATGCACGAAGGCATATTTAAAGCAACAGTATTTGCTATTCTATTACAAGGCAACGCGGTGCCCAAATAAGATCATTGTTGTTCTGGCGGATCATAATTAAGCAGCTATTTAAACCGGCTTCCGGTTCAAGCCTGCTCATCGCCCTGGTCTGATGGTTGTGGGTCGTCCCGCGCCGCTTCAGCTTCCTCATCTCTATCCATTGGCTAGAAATCAACAATGGTCCAGTCGATTCCCATTAAAGCTTGAAAGACAGCCTCTTCATGGATTAGAGAAGACGGTTCAATATCAGGAGCGTAAGTATGCTTACAGATTGGAGGAATCAGATTCTCCGCTTCAGGAATTGGTGCAGCCACTCGTTTGTTCTGATCATTGTACTGAGCTTGATAATGCGACAAGTCTGCCTCTTCAGCCAATTGACAAGCTAGAGGGCGTACTGCATGGTTTATCGCCCTCAGATCATCTTCATTGAACTCTAAGCCATCTTCCTTCAAACTGGGATAGCCTTGAGCTGCTTCAATAGGATCGAAATCCGGCACCCATGCTTTTGCCCGGATCAAGGCATTAATGGCTCTGGTTCGAGCAGCAGATTTTTTTTCATTTCTTCAATCCGAGCAGGAAGCATTGACAACCTATTCAGGGTATCTTGGATTAAAGTGGGTGTCGGATTGTTATGAGATGCAGTGGTGATGATCCGCTGCGCTCCGGTATACAGCTGTTCAATTAAAGTGTAGGTAGCCTTCAACTTCTTCCGAACATCTGACCCTAAGTGACCAATGCGTATACCTGCAACAATACAGGAAAGATCACAAACCGGATCTATTATAAGCAGGACAGAGTTGTCAAAGAAACCAAAAGGAGCTTACCAAAGATAGCAACGGTCATGGCATGTACTTGCCGCTTTACGGCGGTCAGCTCATCTACCACCGGTTTAAGGGCAGCTTCAGCATTTTCAGCTATTTTTATTAAAGCGGCCTTCTTAGTGGCCCAATCAGCCCGCTCCTTCTTGAAGCCCTCCTTCAGCTGTTCCGTGATGCTCAAAGCGCTAGTCAATTCCTTCCTTGCTTTGTCGGTTTCGGCTTGTTAGGTTTTCAAAGTTTCTTGCAGATCGGTAATCCGGTCCTCTTTGATCCTCACTTCAGCCTGCATCAAGATAGTGCTTGACTTTAAACAAACGGTACAAGAATTTGAAGTACCAACCACATAACAAGTTATACGCTTGATACTTGGGGGCTAATGCATCTTCAATCTTCATCTATTACTAAATCGCAAAGTCCCAAGTTCAATACAGGTATTCAACTTGGCACTTGGGGGCTAATGGCTATTTGCTCAATTGTGTTCTGATGTGAGAATCTTTATTGGAGTCCCGGTTTAACTATACTAAGTTGAACCGGCCCTTGGGGGCTACATTGATAGATTTCAAAGTATTGAGGACTATGTTAAAGTCCCGGCTTGAAGAAGGTTACAAACCGGCCCTTGGGGGCTAGGAGGATTAATACAGTGGCAGTAATTAAAGAAAGAAGAAGCACAAGGAAGTTACCTCAAATTTATCTCTCATCATCTTTACGGACCAGCTTCACAATCCACGATCGGTATATAGCCGTTCAAGTAACTGAATGAAGATCTTGGGCACTCGAGCAAAGATATGTTTCGGATCAAGATCCCATTTGCCTTTGTTCATGGCGTAAAAATCTTCTTTCACAAAGATGCTTGGCTAAAGCGACAGATTCCCTGGTTCAAAGCGACCTACGCCGGTAATTACAACGTCATCATCCTTGGACTCGCCGGTTTGCATTGGCGCGGTCGGTTTATCGGCAGGTTTTGAAGAACTGCGGGATCTTTCAATCCGGACGGAGCTGGCACGCTGGTCAAAAGGGACTGAAGTATTGGTAGGTCTTTCCTCAGGAATATCATCATCTTGCAAGGGAGGATCATTGGGAATATCCTCATGAACGAACGCTTCAAGATCTAGTGCTTTATCCTGTTCAGGGGCAACATCTTCCTCGGCCGCTTTATCCAGGCGGGCTTTCTTGCTCGGTTTAGGTTTAGCCCTGAAAGAGAAACAAAGAGTCAAGGAACAGCATAAGTTATAACGCAGTATACCATAAGCATATGTTCAGTCTAGCTTACCCAAGAACCGTTTTTAGTGGTGGCAGCTGAGTGGCCGATGATTCACCAGAGGATGAATGAGAAGTAACCTGATAATCGGAGTCGGACGGATTAAGAGGTTGACGGATGAAACCCGCTTTAGGATAGAAATTAATAAAAGGTCGGAGACCTCTGCACGGGCGTTTTGAACGGACTGTTCGGTAAACCGGCGGAGGTAACTACTGGTCATTGTGCCGGGTTGTGCGGCGAGCTTCATGTTGCTGAGTCTTCATAAGAAATTTGGGATCCAAGTAAGCAAGAGGATGAGAAAATTTAACTTTCCGGTTTGCCTGGCGAAATTTTGGCAAAGGCAAAGGATCTGAATCGAAGAGAGAATAGTTACCTCAATGACATCAAGACATTCTTGGCTTCAGCGTCGTCCCCGACAAGTATCATCATCAATAAGGCGTGTAAAAAGTAAGCCTAGTGAATCGAGTTCTACCTCAAGGTCCGAGTTACCCACATCATCATCAACAGCCGGATCAGATGAAGCAGTGGTTTTCCTCTTTTTAGCAGGCTTCTTAACAACCTTGGTCTTTGGCCGGGTTGACCGTTCTATTTTCTCCGGTTTGTCTTGTGGAAGCTTCTTGCTCCAAAACGGATTATCACCCTGGTTAAGCAGCAATTGATGTCAGACAAAGATAGCAATAACAGGTTCAGTAAAAAATGCAATCAGAATCTTACAGCTGGCGGTTTGTTGGTAGCACAGAAAGGGAGTAGGCCGGTTTGAGCGCAGAGGTGTTCCGGTTCGTTCAACATTTTCTTCACAACCTCTGTGACTTCATCATCTGAGAGCTGGATGTTGGTGTGTCGAAGCGGGTCATCAACGCTACCAGTATACTTGCACATTAAACCGGAGCGCCGGCTGAGAGGCAGTATGCTCCATGATATCCAGCAGCGTGCGAGATCTACTCCTGTTAAACCGTTGGCCATGAAGGCTCGGAGCTTGGATAGTTGCGGAGCGTATTTACTTCTCTCCTTGGCACTTAACCTTTGTGGGAAGGGGTGTGTATTGCTGAGCCGTTCCGGACGAAAGCCAGGTAAAGGATTTTCATCATCAGGAGAAGTATCTTTGCAGTAAAACCATGTTGCATTCCACTCCTTGGGGTGACTGTGTAGTTTGGCATGGGGATAAGTGATATCTTTCCTTTTCTGAATTGCCATACCGCCCAATTCGGTATTGGGACCGTCAGTGAATTCTGTGCGGCGGTTTAAGTGGAAGCAGTCTCTAAACAATTCAATTGTGGGTTCCTCTTGAAGGTATACCTCACAGAGCACTTGGAAGTGACATAGGTTGGTAACAGAGTTGGGGCCAGTGTCTTGCGGGCAGAGTTGAAAATTGGCTAACACATCCCGGTAAAATTTAGAGCCGGGTGGTTTGAAGCCCCGGGCTAAATGATCCGCAAAGATCACAACCTCTCCCTCTTGAGGTGTGGGAGGACATTCATCACCAGGAACCCTCCAGTGGATAGTCTCTTTGCTGTCTAAAGCGCCGATCGAGACTAAATTTTCCAACTGAGTTTCTGTGACGCGAGAAGGAACCCAGTTGCACTCATATACTTGTTTGGCCATGGTGAGATCTACAAGAAATAGGTGATTCCGGTTCAAGAATATGTGGGATAAAAGAAGGCGCTGGTGTGAACAATGTTAAACTGGAGGTAGTACACTGAAACCGGATTTCTATGAAGTGGCATCATATGGCTAAAGAGTTCTGGCGGTTCAACAAGGGGACTAATGGTATATACCGGTTTATTAACTTTTTCTATATTAAGTTAAACCGCCTAATCTAAACATTGAAAGCAATTGAGGTTGCGGATAGCTAAGTATGCAGAAACAGGTTTCACAAGGTCTTATCGCAGTAATGGATCTGAAGCAAGTTCAGAAAAACAGAAAATATTCAAAAGATTAAAGCAGAACGGAAGTGAATCAATGGGCAGGTATGTAGATGAGATCCATGGACTTGAGCATGAAACTACAGGCGGATGCTAAAAAGTTACTGCTAATCAGAGCAGGGTTTCACAGATCTATCCAGGAGTCTGCGTACGAGCATGAACAAGTGATGAACACGGCAAGAACACGAAACCCTAGAACAGATCTATGTTAAGAAGAACAGAAGGCTTACCAGAATCGAAGAAGACGCAGAAAGCTACCGCAGTGCTCTGGTGCGTTCAGGTTGATGCAGCGGCCCAAGACGGAGCAGAGGTCAACGGCGGCGGCGGAGCTCTGAGGCTGGCGACGCGAGGAAGATGAAGAGAAAGAGACGAAGGGGAGAAAAGGAAATGACCCTTCGGTCCTATTTATAAGGCAAAAGATGTGTGTCAGGCGCGCGAATCCAGGAGCCAAAAAATTTCGGAAGTGGAGCTGATGCCTTAGGTATCGCAGATCTATTAATAAAAGAAGGCGTCATAAATGTTAACTTCGTGATGACGTCACGCCGGTTTACAGCAACCAGAGATGATGACGACATGGTGGTTTACCAATTACCAGAAGATGTTGAAGACAAAGATTTTTGTGAAGGATTGACATGAACCAGTTCAAATCAATCTGGGGCCTAATGTTGGAGATATTACCACTGGGCGTGAACCGGCCTACCTGGGCCGGGTTAACTTCATTAGTAGTATAAGCAGATGAAGGCCCAAGGCCTGTAGTCGGTTTAAAACCTGTAGCCGTAAACCGGCTTGATATGTAAACTTGTACTGTAAGTTAGGAATAGAGAGAGACCAACCGGGATACGAATATGAACCGGTGTGGGACTCTATGGACCGACGGGCGTCACCCGTGTATATAAGGGGACGACCCGGCGGCGGTTCAAGGACAGAAAACAACAACTCGAGGCCTAGGCGAAGCTTGTTTGCTCCCTAGTCATCGAGACCACATCAATTCCATCACAACTACACATAGGCTTTTACCTTCATCGAAGGGGCCGAACTAGAATAAACCCTTGTGTCTTTGTGTCCGCTTTAACCCCTTCAAGTTAACCCGTAGCGATGGCTCCACGACTAAGTCCTTTCATGAGGACATCTGCCGTGACAAATCCACGACACCCTGAGTATTTAATACTTGTTCGGTTGCTAAGATTAGTAACTCGAAACAGGAGTTACAGAATAAACAAAGACTAGTTGAAGGAGAAGTGACGATGAGTGTTGGAAGTAGTTCCAAGATTGATATGATCATCATCGCACACTCCCTATACTTTTGGGATTAGTGTTAAACCTAAATAAATGTTATTTGGCGTTTGCGTTGAGCATGAATATGATTTGATCATGTTTATTGCAATACAGTTATTCATTTAAAATCAGGAATAATTGTTGTTCTGTTTACATGAATAAAACCTTCAATGGTCATACACCCAATGAAAATAGTTTGTTGGATCTCAATCGTAGTGATACACATATTCATAATATTGATGCCAAAAGATGCAAAGTTAATAATGATAGTGCAACTTATTTGTGGCACTGCCGTTTGGGTCATATCGGTGTAAAGCGCATGAAGAAACTCCATAAAGATGGATTTTCGAAATCACTTGGTTATGAATCATTTGATGCTTGCGAACCGTGCCTTTTTTGGCAAGATGACTAAAACTCCATTCTTTGGAACAATGGAACGAGCCACTAACTTGTTGGAAATAACACATACTAATGTATGCAGACCAATGAGTATGAAGGTAATGGCAAGTATCGTTATTTTCTAACCTTCACAGATGATTTGAGCAGATATGCGTATATCTACTTGATGAAACATAAGTCTGAAATAGTTGAAAAGTTCAAAGAATTTCAGAGTAAAGTGGAGAATCATCGTAACAAGAAAATAAAGTTTCTACGATCGGATTGTGGAGGAGAATATTTGAGTTATGAGTTTGGCCTTCATATAAAACAATGTGGAATAGTTTCACAGCTCACGCCACCTGGAACACCACAATGTAATGGTGTGTCCGAATGTCGTAATCGTACTTTACTAGATATGGTGCGATCTATGATGTCTCTTATCAGTTTACCACTATCGTTTTGGGGTTATGCATTAGAGACAGCTGCATTCACGTTTAATAGGGCACCATCTAAATCCGTTGAGACAACACCGTATGAACTATGGTTTAGCAGTAAACCTAAGCCGTCATTTCTTAAAGTTTGGAGTTACGATGCTTATATGAAAAAGGTTTTCAACCTGATAAGCTCAAACCAAAATCGGAGAAGTGCGTCTTCATAGAATACCCAAAGGAAACTGTTGGGTACTCCTTCTATCACAGATCCGAAGGCAAAACATTTGTTGCTAAAAATGGATCCTTTCTAGAGAAGGAGTTTCTCTCGAAAGAAGTGAGTGGGAGGAAAGTAGAACTTGATGAGGTAACTATACCTTCTCCCGAATTGGAAAATAGTTCATCACTGAAATAAGTTCCAGTGATTCCTACACCAATTAGTGAGGAAGCTAATGATGATGATCATGAAACTTCAGACCAAGTTACTACAGAACCTCGTAGGTCTTCCAGAGTACGATCCGCACCTGAGTGGTATGGTAATCCTGTTCTGAAAGTCATGTTACTAGACCATGATAAACCTATGAACTATGAGTAAGCGATGATGAGCCCAGATTCCTCGAAATGGCTGGAGGCCATGAAATCTGAGATAGGATCCATGTATGAGAACAAAGTGTGGACTTTGGTGGACTTGCCCGATGATCGGCAAGCCATAGAAAATAAATGGATCTTCAAGAGGAAGACGGACGTTGATAGTAGTGTTACTATCTACAAAGCTAGACTTGTCGAAAAAGGTTTTTGACAAAGTTCAAGATGTTGACTATGATGAGTTTTTTTTCTCAATTGTATCAATGCTTAAAATCTGTTCGAATCATGTTAGCAATTGCCACATTTTATGAAATCTGGCAAAAGGATGTCAAAACTGCATTCCTTAATGGATTTATTAAAGAAGAGTTGTATATGATGCAACCAGAAGGTTTTGTCAATCCTAAAGGTGCTAACAAAATGTGCAAGCTCCAGCGATCCATCTATGGGCTGGTGCAAGCATCTCAGAGTTGGAATATACGCTTTGATAAGTTGATCAAAGCATATAGTTTTATACAGACTTGCAGTGAAGCCTGTATTTACAATAAAGTGAGTGGGAGCACTATCGTCTTTCTGATAAATATATGTGAGTAACATATTGTTGATCAGAAATGATGTAGATTTTTTTTGGAAAGCATAAAGGAGTATTTTGAAAGGAGTTCTTTAAAAGAAATACCTTAGTAAAGCTACTTACATATTGAGCATCAAAATCTATTGAGATAGATCAAGATGCTTGATAAGTTTTTCAATAAGTACATACCTTGTCAAGATTTTGAAATAGTTCAAAATGGAACAGTCAAAGAAAGAGTTCTTGCCTGTGTTGCAAAGGTGTGAAATTGAGTAAGACTCAAATCCCGACCACGGCAGAAAATAAAAAGAGAATGAAATTCATTCCCTATGCCTCAGTCATAGGTTCTATAAAGTATGCTATGCTATGTACCAGACCTATTGTATACCTTGCTCTGAATTTGGCAAGGGAGTACAATAGTGATCTAGGAGTAGATCACTGGACATTGGTCAAAAAATTATCCTTAGTAGAATAAGGATATGTTTCTCGATTATGGAGGTGACAAAAGGTTAAATGCGTAAAGGGTTACGTCGATACAAGTTTTGGCACGATCCGATGACTCTAAGTCTTAATCTGGATACATATTGAAAGTGGGAGCAATTAGCTAGAGTAGCTCCGTGCAGAGTATTGTAGACATAGAATATTTGCAAAATACATACGGCTCTGAATGTGACAGACCCGTTGACTAAAATTCTCTCACAGGCAAAACATGATCATACCTTAGTACTCTTTGGGTGTTAATCACATAGCGATGTGAACTAGATTATTGACTCTAGTAAACCCTTTGGGTGTTGGTCACATGACGATGTGAACTATGGGTGTTAATCACATACAGATGTGAATATTGGTGTTGAATCACATGATGATGTGAACTAGATTACTGACTCTAGTGCAAGTGGAAGACTGAAGGAAATATGCCCTAGAGGCAATAATAAAGTTATTATTTATTTCCTTATATCATGATAAATGTTTATTATTCATGCTAGAATTGTATTAACCGGAAACATAATACATGTGTGAAATACATAGACAAACAGATTGTCACTAGTATGCCTCTACTTGACTAGCTCGTTGATCAAAGATGGTTATGTTTCCTAACCATAGACATGAGTTGTCATTTGATTAATGGGATCACGTCATTAGGAGAATGATGTGATTGACATGACCCATTCCATTAGCTTAGCACACGATCGTTTAGTATGTTGTTGTTGCTTTCTTCATGACTTATACATGTTCCTATGACTATGAGATTATGCAACTCCTGTTTACCGGAGGAACACTTTGTGTGCTACCAAACGTCACAACGTAACTGGGTGATTATAAAGGTGCTCTATAGGTGTCTCCAAAGGTACATGTTGGGTTGGCGTATTTCGAGATTAGGATTTGTCACTCCGATTGTCGGAGAGGTATCTCTGGGCCCTATCGGTAATGCACATCACTATAAGCCTTGCAAGCAATGTGACCAATGAGTTGGTTACGGGATGATGCATTACGTAATGAGTAAAGAGACTTGCTGGTAACAAGATTGAACTAGGTATTGAGATACCAACGATCGAATCTCGGGCAAGTAACATACCGATGATAAAGGGAACAACGTATGTTGTTATGCGGTCTGACCGATAAAGATCTTCGTAGAATATGTGGGAGCCAATATGAGCATCTAGGTTCCGCTATTGGTTATTAACCGGAGATGTGTCTCGGTCATGTCTACATATTTCTCAAACCCGTAGGGTCCGCACGCTTATGGTTTCGATGACAGTTTTATTATGAGTTTATGAGTTTTGATGTACCGAAGGAGTTCGGAGTCCCGTATGAGATCGGGGACATGACGAGAAGTCTCGAAATGGTCGAGACGTAAAGATCGATATATTGGACGACTATATTAGGACATCGGAAAGGTTCCGAGTGATTCGGATATTTTTCGGAGTACTGAAGAGTTACGGGAATACGTATTGGGCCTTATTGGGCCATACGGGAAAGAAGGAAAAGGGCCTCAAGGGTGGCCGCACCCCTCCCCTTGGTCTGGTCCGAATTGGACTAGGGAAGGGGGGCGCCCCCTTCCCTCCTTCTCCTTTTCCCTTCCTCTTTTCCTATTCCATATGGGAGGTGGAATCCTACTAGGACTAGGGAGTCCTAGCAGGACTCCACACTTGGTGCGCCCCCTCCTAGGGCCGGCCTCCTCCTCCCTTGCTCCTTTATATACGGGGGCAGGGGGGCACCCCAGAGACACACAAGTTGATCTTCGTGATCGTTCCTTAGCCGTGTGCGGTGCCCCCCTCCACCTTATTCCACCTCGGTCATATTGTTGCGGTGCTTAGGCGAAGCCCTGCGTCGGTAGAACATCATCATCGTCACCACGCCGTCGTGCTGACGGAACTCATCCCCGACACCCTGCTGGATCGGAGTCCGGGGATCGTCATCGATCTGAATGTGTGCTGAACTTGGAGGTGCCGTACGTTCAGTACTTGGATCGGTCGGATCGTGAAGACGTACGACTACATCATCCGCGTTGTCATAACGCTTCCGCTTACGGTCTACGAGGGTATGTGGACAACACTCTCCCCTCTCGTTGCTATGCATCACCATGATCTTGCGTGTGCGTAGGAAAATTTTGAAATTACTACGTTCCCCAACAGAACCTACGAACTATGAAGAAGTGATGGTGAGCCCAGATTTCATAAAATGGCTTGAGGCCATGAAATCCGAGATGGGATCCATGTATGAGAACAAAGTATGGACTTTGGTTGACTTGCCCGATGATTGGCATGCCATCAAGAATAAATGGATCTTTAAGAAGAAGACTGACGCTGACGGTAATGTTACTGTCTATAAAGACCGACTTGTTGCGAAAGGTTTTCGACAAGTTCAAGGGATTAACTATGATGAGACCTTCTCACCCGTAGCGATGCTTAAGTCTGTTCGAATCATGTTAGCAATTGCAGCATTTTATGATTATAAAATTTGGCAAATGGATGTCAAAACTGCATTCCTGAATGGATTTCTGGAAGAAGAGTTGTATATGATGCAACCGGAAGATTTTGTCGATCCAAAGGGAGCTAACAAAGTGTGCAAGCTCCAGCGATCCATTTATGGACCGGTGCAAGCCTCTCGGAGTTGGAATAAATGTTTTGATAGTGTGATCAAAGCATATGGTTATATACAGACTTTTGGAGAAGCATGTATTTACAAGAAAGTGAGTGGGAGCTCTGTAGCATTTCTGATATTATATGTGGATGACATATTGCTGATTGGAAATGATATAGATTTTCGGGATAGCATAAAGGGATATTTGAATAAGAGTTTTTCAATGAAGGACCTCGGTGAAGCTGCTTATATATTGGGCATCAAGATCTATTGAGATAGATCAAGACGCTTAATTGGACTTTCACAAAGCACATACCTTGACAAAGTTTTGAAGAAGTTCAAAATGGAGCAAGCAAAGAAAGGTTTCTTGCCTGTGTTACAAGGTGTGAAGTTGAGTAAGACTCAATGCCCGACCACTGCAGAAGATAGAGAGAAATAGAAAGATGTTCCCTATGCTTCAGCCATAGGCTATATCATGTATGCAATGCTGTGTACTAGACCAGATGTGTGCCTTGCTATTAGTTTAGCCGGGAGGTACCAAAGTAATCCAGGAGTGGATCACTGGACAGCGGTCAAGAACATCCTGAAATACTTGAGAAGGACTAAGGATATGTTTCTCGTTTATGGAGGTGACAAAGAGCTCGTTGTAAATGGTTACGTCGATGCAAGCTTTGACACTGATCCGGACGATTCTAAATCACAAACTGGATACGTGTTTATATTGAACGGTGGAGCTGTCAGTTGGTGCAGTTCTAAAGAAAGCGTCGTAGCGGGATCTACATGTGAAGCGGAGTACATAGCTGCTTCGGAAGCAGCAAATGAAGGAGTCTGGATGAAGGAGTTCATATTCTGATCTAGGTGTCATACCTAGTGCATCGGGTCCAATGAAAATCTTTTGTGACAATACTGGTGCAATTGCTTTCGCAAAGGAATCCAGATTTCACAAGAGAACCAAGCACATCAAGAGACGCTTCAACTCCATCCGGGATCAAGTCCAGATGGGAGACATAGAATTTGCAAAATACATACAGATCTGAATGTTGCAGACCCATTGACTAAGCCTCTTCCACGAGCAAAACATGATCATCACCAAGGCTCCATGGGTGTTAGAATCATTACTGTGTAATCTAGATTATTGACTCGAGTGCAAGTGGGAGACTGAAGGAAATATGCCCTAGAGGCAATAATAAAGTTATTATTTTATTTCCTTATATCATGATAAATGTTTATTATTCATGCTAGAATTGTATTAACCGGAAACGTGATACATGTGTGAATACATAGACAAACAGAGTGTCACTAGTATGCCTCTACTTGACTAGCTCGTTGATCAAAGATGGTTATGTTTCCTAGCCATAGACAAAGAGTTGTCATTTGATTAACGGGGTCACAACATTAGGAGAATGATGTGATTGACTTGACCCATTCCGTTAGCTTAGCACTTGATCATTTAGTATGTTTCTATTGCTTTCTTCATGACTTATACATGTTCATATAACTATGAGATTATGCAACTCCCATTTACCGGAGGAACACTTTGTGTGCTACCAAACATCACAATGTAACTAGGTGATTATAAAGGTGCTCTACAGGTGTCTCCGAAGGTACTTGTCGGGTTGGCATATTTCGAGATTAGGATTTGTCACTCCGATTGTCGGAGAGGTATCTCTGGGCCCACTCGGTAATGCACATCACTATAAGCCTTGCAAGCATTGTAACTAATGAGTTAGTTGCGGGATGATGTATTACGGAACGAGTAAAGATACTTGCCGGTAACGAGATTGAACTAGGTATTGAGATACCGATGACCGAATCTCGGGCAAGTAACATACCGATGACAAAGGGAACAACGTATATTGTTATGCGGTTTGACCGATAAAGATCTTCGTAGAATATGTGGGAGCCAATATGAGCATCCAGGTTCCGCTATTGGTTATTGACCGGAGACGTGTCTCGGTCATGTCTACATAGTTCTCGAACCCTTAGGGTCCGCAAGCTTAAAGTTTGATGACGGTTATATTATGAGTTTATGTGTTTTGATGTACCAAAGGTAGTTCGGAGTCCTGTATGTGATCACGGACATGACGAGGAGTCTCGAAATGGTCGAGACATAAAGATCGATATATTGGACAACTATATTTGGACACCGGAATGGTTCCGGGTGAGATTGGGATAATACCGGAGCACCGGGAGGTTATCGGAACCCCCCGGGAGGTATATGGGCTTTAATGGGCTTTAGTGGAAAGGAGGGGAAAGGATCAAGGGAGGGGGCGCCCCCCCAAGCCCAATCCGAATTACCCCCCCCCCCTTTCCTCCCTCCCTCCTTCCTCTTCCTTCCCTTTGCCTCTCCAAATAGGAAAAGGAGGAGTCCTACTCCCGATGGGAGTAGGACTCCCCCCTTGGGCGCGCCTCCTCCTCCAGGCCGGCCCTCTCCTTCCCTCCTTTATATACGGAGGAGGGGGCACCCCATAGACAATAATTGATCCCTTGGATCTCTTAGCCGTGTGCGGTGCCCCCCTCCACCATAATCCACCTCGATAATATCGTAGCGCTGCTTAGGAGAAGCCCTGCGTCGGTAGAACATCATCGTCATCACCATGACGTCATGTTGACAGAACTCTCCCTCAAAGCTCAGCTGGATCGGAGCTCGAGGGACGTCATCGAGTTGAACATGTGCTGAACTCAGAGGTGTCGTGCGTTCGGTACTTGATCGGTCGGATCGTGAAGACGTACGACTACATCAACCGCGTTGTGCTAACGCTTTCGCTTTCGGTCTACGACGGTACATGGACACACTCTCCCCTCTCGTTGCTATGCATCACCATGATCCTGCGTGTGCGTAGGAATTTCTTTGAAATTACTATGTTCCCCAACAGATTGATGAGATGCAATTGAAATTACTAGATATATTAAATTATACTCAGTTTTGAGATACAATTATTTTGTTTCAAACAAAATAAGTTTTTACAAATCAACGGTCAAAAGTTTCACCAACAAGACTTAGTCTATGACCAAAACGAGGATATTATGTATCTCTGCTATTAAAGGAGACCATTGCTTCCACCCCTTTCTTCAATTCACACCGCGTCCCGCTGATTTATTTTCAACTTTATTTACCCAACATCACGTCTCCTTTCTTCGGTGATAAAAAACCAATCCTTTTACGTCTAGAATAGCATCGCACTGGTTTATTTCCAAATTTATTTGCCTGATATCACATCTCTCATCAATGTGGCTAGCGTTTAAGAAGGATCTCTACTTTGGGTTTGGTACGCTCCTTTGCTTCACCCCATCCAATCAATTCACACCCTATCTTACTGATTTATTTCCAAACTTATTTGCTCGACATCACATCTCCTTCCTTCAGTAATATGGAAATTGGTTTTTTTAGAAGAACAAGGAGGTCTCACCCGACTCCATTACCAGAATGAAACCAAAACCACAGTATTCAGTGCGACATTACAGGCAAATACGGGAACTCACACCCACCATGTGACATTCTGCAAATCAAAACTACACGGGAATGGAAATGAGGAAAACTAAAACCCCCGTCATGACACACGTGCCATGAGGGGTGGACATACGGGACAAAGTGACCTAGCAACACATCCCAACGTGCCTTCACATCATGACCAGGGCCGAAGACCTCCTGAACTTGAAAGGCGGCGCCAGAGCAGCCTGGGGCGACCAGCAGGCCACGAGAGTTGACACCGGGTTGCCTGTGGTGTCTTTGTCCGTTGGGTCTCGCTTCTTGGCAGGGGATTGTAAGCCGTCTTCTTCGCCTAAGATCTTCAGCATACTCCAGCAAGCATCGACTTCATTCTTCCTCAGAGTCAGCCACTCGTGATCCGTAGGGGTTGTTAAACAAAACTTGCTACCGCTCCCAAGAACTCCTCCAGTTTTGGTCTCCCTGCTTCCGGAGACAAGACTCCCTAGAATTTGAGCATTCTGAGGATCAGGCCCCAAACCTGTGTAATGGAAGTCCAAATGATGTTGTTAAAAATCATAGAGTTCCTATATTTCCACAAACACCATAGGACAGCAGAACTAATAGTATTCAGCGCAGAGTTCTTCTTAATAGAAACCCAGAAATGAGAAACATATTCAAAATTTGTGCCTACCTGGATTTGGAAGAACTCACCAACAAATGACCAAACATTCCTAGCTACTGTGCACCCAAAGAACAAGTGGAAATTTGATTCGTTTTCAGCACAAAACACACAGTCAAAGGGGTTTGATGATGAGTCTCTTCCTCAGGTTGTCTCTAGTCATCAGCTTGTTCTGTGAAAACAACCAGAGGAAGACATGGATTTTTGGGGACACATCAAGTTTCCACATAGCGGGCATAAGCTTCGACCGCACCCCCCTAAAGTTAATCACATGATATAAAGAGCTACAAGAATAAACCCCTTTATTCTCCAACTGCCAAATAAGAGAGCGTGGGTCGAACACAATCCCACGTGCAATTTCCACAATTTGGTACCATTGTTCCATGAGTTTGTCATTAAAATTTCTTCTGAAAGTAAGCATAAGGTTTTCTCCATCCCACACCTCTCTAATGCCTTAGCCAGTTCATTGCAAATTGTATAAACATGCCAAAATTGCACTGCTAGGGGGGAGGTGCCAAACCGGGTATCCTCCAAAAACGTGATTTTGTCCCCTACGCCCACCTTCCTGAAGGAAATATACCCTAGAGGCAATAATAAAATTGTTATTTTATATTTTCTTATATCATGATAAATGTTTATTATCCATGCTAGAATCTTATATCTTATATTTACTAATTGGAAGCACCATACGAGACACCACGTTAATCTTAAAAAGTAAGAAATTCCATCCATCCGATTAATATATAATTCTTTTGTAGCCGTAGGATGAAACAGGAGGCGTTCTCCCCTTGGTCTTCCCTTCTACGCTTGAAAAGAAAAAAATCTACAGGAGACGTGTACCCCTGGGTCTCCCTTCCGTTAGACTAGAATCACCATGTTTCAGAAAAAAAATCACCGCATACGCAATGGACAGAACTAAGAGTCCATGCCTTATTATCAAATGAAAATGACACATACGCAAGAGATTAAACCCACCGAACTATGTCTAATCAAAAGAATCACCACGTTCTAAAAAATAATCACCAGCTTGCCAATAAAAAAAGAATCAGCATGTACGCAAAGGACTGAACACACATAAAAATTTGGTTGTCACCATATTTTTTTTATAAAGACACCAGGTATTTTAAATCAAAGATTAAACTCTCATGTCAAAAAAGAAAAGAAAATGTGTAAAAAAAAGGAGTCCCTAACAGCCACGTCCAGAAAAAGGAGTCCTTAACAGCCACGTCTTAGAAAAAAGCACGCCTTCTCCTTCCAAAGTATAAAAGAGATACGTATACACAACTAAAAAAATCTTAATGCCCAAGCTAATTAAAGACCAAAGAGTGAACCCTGACTTTTTTTCTGAGATATAGAACGAGCCATATAAAAGAATCACCACGTATACAAAAGGATTGAACTCACTTAAAAAACTGTCAAGTAAAAATATATTTTTAGGTGCACATAAAAACAATTGTCACCACATATTTTACAGTAAAATAATAAACTTGCAAATCCCAAAAAGGCATGTGTCGTCCAGTTAGACAAAGAAAAATGACACATACAAGGCGCCCTGCCCCGCACCAAAAGGAAATTGAGCAGACATAAAAGAAAAATAAAGAAAAACTTAAAATAAAAAAATATAGACAAATAATCAGACATGAACATATATATATATTGCCCTCATGGCCTAACTGTGACACAAGTAGGAAAATATGCATATATTGTCGTGCATAAAAATGTGAATATAACCATCTTAATAAATATCAGTTGAAGAAATATCGCTGCTTTTTGTTGTAGGGGTTGGCAAGGCATCTTTTCATGTATTACAAAAACTATACTATTTAATAGGATGCTAGATAGATACAACCTCAATTAAGTATAGCCTTTCTTTTTGTAAGATAGATTATGTAAATGATATACTATTTAGTATGATGCTAGATAGATACAACCTCAATTAGGTATAGCCTTTCTTTTGTAAGATAGATTATATATGTAAACCATATGTAACATTTTAGTGGTGATACATATAAAAGCCGGCTGCGACAAAGTAATACAACCTTGAATAATTGAATCCACTAAATGGAACAAATATTGGGCTAAACAATATTCACCTGAATTATCTTTACAAACACCATGTACCCCTTTTTATAATGTAGTATGTAAATAATTGTTTTTTAAATCGTGTTTGGAAAAATTAAACTTACCATATGGCATATTCCCCTCACGCTTCAAATTTTGTTGGGTGGTAGGTTAGTGTAGTGTATCTTTCTCCCACCTTTCTTTGAATAACGGATTAAATGAATTCATACTCTCTTCATCCCTTTGTAGGTGGTGTAAAATTCGCGTTAAGGTGCACCTTACTACAATAACATGAACTCTTTGTTCTGCCCAAAGATGGTAAAATTTACCATAAGGTGCATCTTACTACTGTGTTAATTATTTGATATCATTGTTTGAATAACTTCATAAGTCCATCTCGTATGATATATGAAATTTAAAGATTGCACTTTACATATAAATATAAGTTCTTAATGAATTTATCGTTATAATTGAAGGAAATATGCCCTAGAGGCAATAATAAAGTTATTATTTATTTCCTTATTTCATGATAAATGTTTATTATTCATGCTAGAATTGTATTAACCGGAAATATAATACATGTGTGAATACATAGACAAACAGAGTGTCACTAGTATGCCTCTACTTGACTAGCTCGTGAATCAAAGATGGTTAAGTTTCCTAACCATAGACATGAGTTGTCATTTGATTAACGGGATCACATCATTAGGAGAATGATGTGATTGACATGACCCATTCCGTTAGCCTAGCACTTTATCGCTTAGTATGTTGCTATTGCTTTCTTCATGACTTATACATGTTCCTGTAACTATGAGATTATGCAACTCCGTTTACGGAGGAACACTTTGGTGCTACCAAACGTCACAACGAATCGGGTGATTATAAAGGAGTACTACAGGTGTCTCCAAAGGTACATGTTGGGTTGGCGTATTTGAGATTAGGTTTTGTCACTCCGATTGTCGGAGAGGTATCTCTGGCCCTCTCGGTAATGCACATCACTATAAGCCTTGCAAGCAATGTGACCAATGAGTTGGTTACGGGATGATGCATTACAGAACGAGTAAAGAGACTTGCCGATAACGAGATTGAACTAGGTATTGGATACCGACGATCAAATCTCGGGCAAGTAACATACCGATGACAAAGGGAACAACGTATGTTGTTATGCGGTTTGACCGATAAAGATCTTCGTAGAATATGTAGGAACCAATATGGGCATCCAGGTCCCGCTATTGGTTATTGACCAAGAATGGTTTTAGGTCATGTCTACATAGTTCTCGAACCCGTAGGGTCCGCACGCTTAACATTTCGATGACAGTTTTATTATGAGTTTATAAGTTTTGATGTACCGAAGTTTGTTCGGAGTCCCGGATGTGATCACGGACATGACGAGGAGTCTCGGAATGGTCGAGACATAAAGATTGATATATTGGAAGCCTATGTTTGTACATCGGAATGGTTCCGGGTGAAATTGGCATTTTACCGGAGTACCGGGAGGTTACCGGACCCCCCCGGGGGGTTAATGGGCCTACATGGGCCAAGAGGGAGAAGAGGAAGGAGCCAGGAGGGGGCCGCGCGCCCCTCCCCCTCCTAGTCTGAATAGGACAAGGGAAGGGGGCGGCGCCCCCCCCCCTTCCCTCTTCCTCCTCTCCCTTTCCCAAGTTAACATTAATTCAAGTTGGAGGTTAAGGCTTGGAGAATTTTAGGGAGGAATTAAATGAAAGCGGAATTAAATTAACCTGGGATACTTTAAATTCACATTAAGAATTCCAAACCGTGGAGGTTAAAAAGTTCAAGAGCCAATTAAGTTCAGCAAACTTCTTAAAATGCAAAACACAAGATCGTAAAGCCACCCAATTACTGATCCTTTAGCACCAGCTTCAGCCCGTCCGGTTTTTGCGGTGAAACCTCTTTAATAAGACTGGACTCAAAGCAAGGGTTTTGGCCCTCGCATTCATTTGTCCTAGATCTTCTTTCAAAGACTTGGTATCAGTCAAGATGTCTTTATCCCGCCAGGCACTTCGTCCACCGCCGGTTTGGTGGTTGCCTGGTTATAAAACCAAAGATCGGAAAATAATTAACGAATACATAGGTATGTCCTAGCTTCCCAAAACCGCTTTATGGGCATGAGTGGCTTTCACCGAGGAAATAGAAATATCGAAGTCAGTAGAGGTTAGGTGAAACCCTTTAGTAGAAATTTAAATGGGATCCGGGTTACCGATCTGGAAACCCGATTTCGCCGTTGGGGCGTGCCGGCTTTATAAATTTACCAAGGAAGGACAAGTAAGGAAGAGATAAGTATTGGGTTCTTTAAATTCATTGGCAATTCAAGATTGATCAAAAGAAAATTTATTCCGTTTTCACTAATGGCCAAAAGGTACCGAAGTAAAAAGTAAAACCAGTGAATCAATCTCTCAAAGCCGGAATAATAATGAAACCCCGGTGTTTTAGGTCTAAATTAAATTGGTTTTGGCCTTTAACCCGCTTGGTTTCCCGGCTTCTTTAACGCTTGGAAAAGTACTTGGCAACGATAATGCAAGGCCGAATCTTACAAGGGTTTGTGTCGTAAAGCCGGTTGGGTTCAAGGGTGGTGCTTTTTCCTTCTCAACTTCCCTTTCCGGTCTAGCTGGGTTTTGGCATAACGCCCAAGAATTTTTAAAAAACGACCCAGAGGAAGGCCCGATTGAATGGGAGTTTCCCCTTTTCATAAGGGAAAAGGGGTGGGATTTTTCCCCGGCAAAAGTTAATTTAAAATTTTTAAGAAAATTTTTCTTTGGGAGGTTTTTAAAAGGTTCTTTCCTTTTTTTTGTTTGGTTGCAAGAGCAATAGTTGGCGAGACGACCATGTGACGACACATTGATATAGATCAAGATGATGAAGATCATGGTGTCGTGCGGTGACGATAGAGATCATGCAGATTACTTTGGAGATGGAGATCAAAGCGCAAGATGATCATTGCCATATCATGTCACATATTTTGATTGCATATGATGTTTATCCTTATACATCTTATTCTGCTTTTGTTTGACGGTAGCATTTTAAGATGATCTCTCACTAATTATCAAGAAATGTTCTCCCGAGTATGCACCGCTATGAAAGTTCTTTGCTGAGACACCACGTGATGATCGGGTGTGATAGGCTCTACGCTCAAATACAACGGTGCAAAACAGTTGCACACGCGAATACTCAAGTTAAACTTGACGAGCCTAGCATATACGATATGGCCTCGAACACGGAGACCGAAATGTCGAGCGTGAATCATATAGTAGATATGATCAACATAGTGATGTTCACCATTGAAAACTACTCCATCTCACGTGATGATCGGACATGGTTTAGTTGATTTGGATCACGTGATCACTTAGATGACTAGAGAGATGTCTGTCTAAGTGGGAGTTCTTAAGTAATATGATTAATTGAACTTAAATTTATCATGAACTTAGTCCTGGTAGTATTTTGCAAATTATGTTGTAGATCAATTGCTCGCATTGTTGCTTTCATATGTTTATTTTGATATGTTCCGAGAGAAAACTGTGTTGAAAGATGTTAGTAGCAATGATGCGGATTGGATCCGTGATCTGAGGTTTATCCTCATTGCTGCACAAAAGAATTATGTCCTTAATGCACCGCTAGGTGACAGACCTATTGCAGGAGTAGATATAGACGTTATGAACGTTTGGCTAGCTCAATATGATGACTACTTGATAGTTTAGTGCACCATGCTTAATGGCTTAGAATCGGGACTTCAAAGACGTTTTGAACGTCATGGACCATATGAGATGTTCCAGGAGTTGAAGTTAATATTTTCAGAAAATACCTGAGTTGAGAGATATGAAGTCTCCAACAAGTTCTATAGCTAAAGGATGGAGGAGAATCGCTCAACTAGTGAGCATGTGCTCAGATTGTCTGGGTACTTCAATCGGTTGAATCAAGTGGGAGTTAATCTTCCAGATAAGATAGTGATTGACAGAGTTCTCTAGTCACCATCACCAAGTTAGTAGAACTTTGTGATGAACTATAGTATGCAAGGGATGACGAAAACGATTCCCGAGCTCTTCGTGATGTTGAAATCGACGAAGGTAGAAATCAAGAAAGAGCATCAAGTGTTGATGGTTGACAAGATCACTAGTTTCAAGAAAAGGGCAAAGGGAAAGAAAGGGGAACTTCAAGTAGAATGACAAGCAAGTTGTCACTTCCACGAAGAAGCCCAAAGTTGGACCAAAGCCTGAAACTGAGTGCTTACACTCGCAAAGGAAATGGTCACGAAGCGGAAATGCCCTAATATTTGGTGGATAAGAAGGATGGCAAAGTGAACAAGGGTATATTTGATATAGAAGTTATTGATGTGTACCTCACTAGTGTTTATAGTAGCCCCTGAGTATTTGATACTTGTTCGGTTGCTAAGATTAGTAACTCAAACAGGAGTTACGAATAAAGAGACTAGTTGAAGGGAAGTGACGATGAGTGTTGGAAGTAGTTCCAAGATTGATATGATCATCATCACACACTCCCTATACTTTCGGATTAGTGTTAAACCTAAATAAATGTTATTTGGCGTTGCATTGAGCATGACTATGATTTGATCATGTTTATTGCGATACGGTTATTCATTTGAAGTTAAAGAATAATTGTTATTCTGTTACATGAATAAGACCTTCGATGGTTATACACCCGATGAAAATAGTTTGTTGGATCTCGATCGTAGTGATACACATATTCATAATATTGATGCCAAAAGATGCAAAGTTAATAATGATAGTGCAACTTATTTGTGGCATCGCCGTTGGGTCATATCGTGTAAAGCGATGAAGAAACTCCATAAAGATGGATTTTCGGAATCACTTGGTTATGAATCATTTGATGCTTCGTAACCGTGTCTTTTGGGCAAGATGACTAAAACTCCGTTCTCGGAACAATGGAACAAGCTACGACTTATTGGAAATAATACATACCGATGTATGCGATCCAATGAGTGTTGATGCTCGTGGCAAGTATCGTTATTTTCCAACCTCCACAAGATGACTTGAGTAAATATGGGTATATCTACTTGATGAAACATAAGTCAAAAATAGTTGAAATGTTCAAAGAATTTTAGAGTGAAGTGGAAAAATCATCGTAACAAGAAAATAAAGTTTTTGCGATCCGATCGGAGACGAATATTTG
>JAHHZJ010003854.1:0-48162 GCA_021437245.1 Aegilops speltoides | reverse complement strand
CATTGCATTGACTCCATAAGCTTGGTTTCACAACCTAGGAGAGTATGGGCCCTAGTGAGGGTAATTTCAGAGAGGTCCTTACTTTGATGGTTCAAACTTTGCTAGTTGGAAGCATAAAATGAAAATGCATATTCTTGGACATAACCCGCCGATGGGGCATTATTTGTGTTGGCTTGCAAGGTGAGTTCTTCAAGAAGGAAAGTTCCGATCGCGGGTTACCAGCGATGAGTTATGGATGTTACGTACAATGCTCAAGCTTGTGACATTCTCTTCAATGCTTTGTGTCCCGAGGAGTTCAACAAGATCAGCCGCCTTGAGAATGCAAAAGAGATTTGGGATACTTTGGTCGAAATGCACGAAGGTACCGAGTCCGTGAAGGAATCAAAGCTAGATGTTCTTCAAGGTCACTTGACAAGTTCAAGATGAAGGAAGGTGAAGGGGTCGCTGAAATGTACTCTAGGCTTGCTCTCATCACCAATGAGATGGCAGGCTTAGGAAGCGAAGAAATGACCGATCGATTCATCATCAAGAAGATTCTCGAGCTTTGATGGAAAGTACGACACCGTGTGCACTTTGATTCAAATGATGCCAAACTACAAAGATCTCAAGCCTACCAAGTCATTGGAAGGATTGTTGCTCATGAGATGACACTTAAAGATAAGGAAGAGCTTCACAACAAGTCAAGTGGTGCTTAAAAGCTGCAGCTGAAGCTCCCACATCCTCAAGTGACAAGCTAGTTTCCAATGAAGAGATAAGCCTAATGGTGAAGAACTTCAACAAATTCTACAAGAGTAGAAGCAAGGAAAGAAGCTCAAAGTCTAGATCATATGATGAAAAGAGATCTTCTAGTCGTGATCGAAATCTGCTACCATTGTGGAAGACCCGACACTACTCAAATGAGTGTTCGACTCCCACAAGAGAAGAGAAGAATTCCAAGAAGAAGAAGCTCAAGAGAAGAGTCGCCTAAAAGAGAGAAGGAGTAGAGATGATCGTTATGAACGAAGATCCTCTCGAGAAGCAAGGATTCGAAAGGAAAGACAAGTCATCAAGGAGCTACACAAGAAGAAAACATCAAGCTCATGTTGGTGAATGGGTTTCCGCCCGATCCACAATCACTCCAAAGAAGCTATCACTCAAACTCCAATACAGCCAAGATGAAGGTGTTGCCGGTCTTGCTCTAGTGTCCTCCAACTTCAACTCCTATGACATATTTGATTCACCAAATGAGGGAATTGGAAGATGCTTCATGGCAAAAGGCCCCAAGGTATCACATCCTGAGTTTATTGACTTTGATAGTGATGAGGATGACTTGCTTGGTGAAGATGAGCTTACATGATAAATCTAGTGAGCTTAGTAATGATGAACATGCTAGTAGTCTTTATAGTCAGAAGAGTCGAATGACAATGCTATGAAGGAGATTGAGCGCCTAACTAAAGAACTAAACACTCTTAAGTTAGCTCATGAAACAACTCAAGAAGATCATAGAGAGCTCCTAAGATCTCATGAGAAGCTACGCCTCGAGAAGCTCAATCTAGAGCAAGAACATGAGTTTCTAAAAGCTATCAATGACGATCTTCAAAGAAGAGTTCTTCATATCTTGCCAAACGACTTCTCTTGTCTAATTTCTTGCCACCTATCAAAACTAAGCATGACAAGCAAATCCCGATTTCACCCGAACCATTCCAACTCCAAATATAGGCTTCCAATATATCAATCTTTATGTCTCGACCATTTCGAGACTCTCGCCATGTCCGTGATCACATCCGGACTCAACTCTTTCGTACATCAAAATACACAAACTCATAATATAACCGCCATCGAAACCTTGCTGCAGGACTCTACGGTTCGAGAACACGTAGACATGACCGAGACACGCCTCCGTCAATAACCAATAGCGGACCTGATGCCCATATTGGTCTTTACATATTCTACGAAGATCTTTATCGGTCGATCGCATAACAACATACGTTGTTCCTTTGTCATCGGTATGTTACTTGCCCGAGATTCGATCGCTGGTATCCAATACCTAGTTCAATCTCGCATCGCAAGTCTCTTTACTCGCTCCGAATACATCATCTCACAGCTAACTCATTAGTTGTAATGCTTGCAAGGCTTAAGTGATGTGTATTACCGAGAGGGCCCAGAGATACCTCTCCGACAATCGGAGTGACAAAACCTAATCTCAAATACGCCAACCCAACATCTGCCTTTGGAGACACTCGTAGTACTCTTTATAATCACCCAGCTTACGCTAGACGCTTGGTAGTACCCAAAGTGTTCCTCCGTAAACGGAGTTGCATAATCTCATAGTTATAGGAACATGTATAAGTCATGGATAAAAGCAGTAGCAACATACTAAACGATCGTGTGCTAAGCTAATGGAATGGGTCATGTCAATCAGATCATTCAACTAATGATGTGACCTTGTTAATCAAATAACAACTCTTTGTTCATGGTTAGGAAACATAACCATCTTTGATTAACAAGCTAGTCTAGTAGAGGCATACTAGTGACATATTGTTTGTCTATTGAAAGTGCAACTAATCCTCAGGTGGTTTTGGTAATTAATAACAACATATATATCATTGAACTAATCATTTCTTGAGAATATTTCGAAAGTTCAAGATATGGGTATGGCAATGACCGATGATGTGGACCCTCAAAATGCTAAGGAAAACATTGGCAAAAGCTCAAGACTCCATTTTTGGTTTAGTGATCCAAGATCACATTGAGTCCATAGGAAAGCCAATACTATTAAAAGGGGTGAGGTTATGATGATGATCCGTTGCTCTAAAGTGCTTAGTGATTTATCTCTCAAACAATCAGCAATCTTTCATTCCAACATAAACTCATAAGTAATCTCGGTCCCACCGATTCCAAACTCACCACACCGAGATGAACCACCTCAGCCATATACCCAAACCCTAAGAATCTCGGATTTTCCGATTCCAAACTCGGTCATTCCGAATTGGTGTTGCTAACCTTCAGAATCTTCAGACTCAAATCGGTGTCACCGAGATGAGAAAGTCGGTCCCACCGAGATTGGCAAACCCTAGACTTTGGAAGAATCGGACTAACCGAGATTGTATTTTCGGTCCCACTGAAAATCCCAACGCTCACAAGATTTGAACTTTCACCGACCGAGTTGTCAACTTCGGTCCGACCGAGATTGGTCAAATGTGTGTAACGGTTGGATTTTGTGTGGAGGCTATAAATACCCCTCCACCTCCTCTTCATTCGTGGAGAGAGCCATCGAAAGAACTACCACTCCTACCTTACATTTCGAGAAGAAAACTACCTACCCTTGTGTTGAGATCAAGTTGCTCCACTCCCACCATATGAAACTTGATTTCTAGTCTTCCAAGTTGCTTTCCACTCAATCCTTCTTCCACCACAGCCAAATCAGTGAGGAGAGTTGAGTGTTGGGGAGATTATCATTTGAAGCACAAGAGCAAGGAGTTCATCATCACCAACCCCATCTATTACCTTTTGGAGGGTGGTGCCTCCTAGATTGGTTAGGTGTCACTTGGGAGCCTCCACATGATGTGGAGTTGAACCAAGGAGTTTGTAAGGGCAAGGAGATCGCTTACTGTGAAGATCTACCCCGAGTAAGGCTAGTCCTCCGTGGGCGAAGCCATGATGGCATAGACAAGGTTGCTTCTTCGTGGACCCTTCGTGGGTGGAGCCTCCGTGGACTCACAAGCAGCTGCTACCTCCGTGGGTTGAAGTCTCCATCAACGTGATTGACGATAGCACCACCTATCGGAACCACGAGAAAAATCTCCGTGTTCCATTGCATTTGCTCTTCTCCTCCTCTCATTTACTATACATGCAATTTACTTTCCGCTGCCACAACTCTAGAATTGCATGTGTAGGGTGATACTTGACTTGATTATCATTGTGAACTTGCTAAGAAACTACTCAAATCAAAAGGCAAAATTTTTGAGTTGTCAAGTAGTCTAATCACCCCCCCTCTAGACATACTTCCGATCCTACAAGTGGTATCAGAGCTTTGGTCTCCATTGGATTGGTTTCATTGCATTGACTCCATAAGCTTGGTTTCACAACCTAGGAGAGTATGGCGCCTAGTGAGGGTAATTTTCAGAGAGGTCCTTACTTTGATGGTTCAAACTTTGCTAGTTGGAAGCATAAAATGAAAATGCATATTCTTGGACATAACCCCGCCGCATGGGGCATTATTTGTGTTGGCTTGCAAGGTGAGTTCTTCAAGAAGGAAAAGTTCCGGATCGCGGGTTACCGCGGATGAGTTATGGATGTTACGTAACAATGCTCAAGCTTGTGACATTCTCTTCAATGCTTTGTGTCCCGAGGAGTTCAACAAGATCAGCCGCCTTGAGAATGCAAAAGAGATTTGGGATACTTTGGTCGAAATGCACGAAGGTACCGAGTCCGTGAAGGAATCAAAGCTAGATGTTCTTCAAGGTCACTTGACAAGTTCAAGATGAAGGAAGGTGAAGGGGTCGCTGAAATGTACTCTAGGCTTGCTCTCATCACCAATGAGATGGCAGGCTTAGGAAGCGAAGAAATGACCGAATCGATTCATCATCAAGAAGATTCTCGAGCTTTGGATGGAAAGTACGACACCGCAGTGCACTTTGATTCAAATGATGCCAAACTACAAAGATCTCAAGCCTACCAAGTCATTGGAAGGATTGTTGCTCATGAGATGACACTTAAAGATAAGGAAGAGCTTCACAACAAGTCAAGTGGTGCTTATAAAGCTGCAGCTTGAAGCTCCCACATCCTCAAGTGACAAGCTAGTTTCCAATGAAGAGATAAGCCTAATGGTGAAGAACTTCAACAAATTCTACAAGAGTAGAAGCAAGGAAAGAAGCTCAAAGTCTAGATCATATGATGAAAAGAGATCTTCTAGTCGTGATCGAAACTGCTACCATTGTGGAAGACCCGACACTACTCAAATGAGTGTTCGACTTCCACAAGAGAAGAGAAGAATCTCCAAGAAGAAGAAGCTCAAGAGAAGAGTCGCCTTTAAAAGAGAGAAGGAGTAGAGATGATCGTTATGAACGAAGATCCTCTCGAGAAGCAAGGATTCGAAAGGAAAGACAAGTCATCAAGGAGCTACACAAGAAGAAAACATCAAGCTCATGTTGGTGAATGGGTTTCCGCCCGACCGACAATCACTCCAAAGAAGCTATCACTCAAACTCCGAATACACCAAGATGAAGGTGTTGCCGGTCTTGCTCTAGTGTCCTCCAACTTCAACTCCTATGACATATTTGATTCACCAAATGAGGGAATTGGAAGATGCTTCATGGCAAAGGCCCCAAGGTATCACATCCTGAGTTTATTGACTTTGATAGTGATGAGGATGACTTGCTTGGTGAAGATGAGCTTTTACATGATAAATCTAGTGAGCTTAGTAATGATGAACATGCTAGTAGTCTTTATAGTCTAGAAGAGTCGAATGACAATGCTATGAAGGAGATTGAGCGCCTAACTAAAGAACTAAACACTCTTAAGTTAGCTCATGAAACAACTCAAGAAGATCATAGAGAGCTCCTAAGATCTCATGAGAAGCTACGCTCGAGAAGCTCAATCTAGAGCAAGAACATGAGTTTCTAAAAGCTATCAATGACGATCTTCAAAGAAGAGTTCTTCATATCTTGCCAAACGACTTCTCTTGTCTAATTTCTTGCCACCTATCAAAACTAAGCATGACAAGCATAAGAAAATTCTTCATCTAGTAGTAACAATAATCATGCTAAATCAAATGTTGTTACTTCTAGTAATTCTCTTGATTCCACTAACAATGTTTCAAGCCAAGTTTCACTTGAGCAAGAAAATAGTCTATTGAAAGGGATTATAGAGAAAGGTGTCTACAAGAGTCTTGCCGGAAGCAAGAGCTTTGAGGAAATTGTTCGCAAACAAGGAAGACACCGGAAGAATCAAGGAATTGGTTTTGAGCGAAAGTTCAACGCCGAGGGTGTTGAATGGGAAGAAGGTCAATATCCCTCTCCAAAGTTTGTCTCTCAAGAGAAGAAGTATGATCCTACTTCTTCAAACGAGGAACGAGCTCAAGATGACCTTCCACCACAAGACCACAAGCTAAAAGGCAAGGACAAGCTTCAAGAGGAGATTGATGCATTCATTGAAGCACCCAAGGCCATGGTCAAGTGGGTTCCCAAGGCAACTTCAAGTTCTACTTCAACAAGCTCAACTACTACCCCAAGGATTCCCATCAAGATGATGTGGATCCCGAAGAAGAAGAACTAGAGAGTTCTTGAGGGTGACTCCGCCAATATACTTCACTCATATTCATTTTGGCGAGAACTTGTGCAATCAACTTCCACATCTTGCACTAGTTCATGGAGTCACAAACCTCATGTTGGTAAGTCAAGGGACAAGGTAATCATTGCTTTCATGGACATCATCTATTGTGAACTTCAATCTATGTCCATGGATATTCTTGTTTGTTCCTTGTGGGACTAACCCATGTAGGTATTGAAAGTGCTCGAATCCAAAGGATTGCTCCCAACTCTTGGTGATCTTCATCAACATTGAGCATCCACATCTTCAACATCTACATGAAGTCTTCAACGACAACCCAAGGTTAGTTTGACCCTTTAAAAGGGGTTCTCACATCAAGGGGAGCTTTGTTTAAAGAAATGAGCTAAAGCATCTTCTAATGATGTGAACACATTAATGCTTTATGGAAAAGTGGTAACCCCACTTGTGATTAAACGATGAGTATGACCTATGATCAAATGTTCTCATTTGACTCCTAAGTCAATATACTCATATATAGATGACCTAGTCATCGCCAAATTGTGTGCTAGCTGTTAGTGTTTTGTTTGTGCATGTTTGACACATATTTCATTTGCTATCTTATTGTGTGAGCATGTTGGATGCATGAGTTTATCCATTCGAGGACATCCATTTGTTGCTTTGGTCTTTATGGTTTTCTTTTTCGACCAAATGGATGGACAAGAATGCCTAAGTTCCTCCCCTAGCTATCTATGCTTTCTTGTCTCAAACTCTATTCATGCTTATATCACAAACTTTGAACAAGACTTTTTCTACAGCATCGAGTGAGGAGCACTCGAGCCACCGATCCGTCAAAAGCCTAACTTCCAAAACCTTTCTAGTACTTTCGTCAAACCGATATACTCAAATCGGACAGATCAAATCACTTGATTGATCTAGGTTTTCACCGGTGAAACCGAAGTTTCAAATTTCGGCGTGATCAAGTGAGTAATCGCACGCAGCTAACCATCTCGTCCCACCGAAGTTTTCAAACTCGGTCCCACCGACACCGGCGGGTATATATACCGAGGACGAGCGTGTTGATTACTTCTTCAAACGCTTCGCCTCAAACCCTTAGCTGCCGCCGCTTTGGTCTCCGGATCGCCTCCGCTGTCAGCCAGGCGCCGCCATGGTCTCCATCGCCAACGGTTCTTCCCATCGCGCCGCTGTCAGCCAGAGTGAAGCTCCACCGCATTGGGTGAGTTTCATCCTCTCGTGCTCCAATCGCTGATTCAATGCACGATAGGCGCTGCATGTTTCTTGCCAAGATTGAGATATTCCTATCCAGCCGCTTAGGTCATAGAACAAATTTCGAGTGAAAATTTTAGGTTAGGTTTCCGCGAACACATCTCGGTGTGACCGATTTGACATTTTCGATCGACCGACGGCTCGCCATTGTGACCGCACTTTTCGTGAAACCGAAGTTGTGCAAATCGGTAAGACCGGTGAAGATTCAAGAAACCCTAGTAGTCTCGGCTAGATCTGAAACCCATTTCGTCCAACCGAAAGTGGTGTATGTGGTCTGTTTAGACACTTCGGTTTCACCGAATTGATAGACTCGGTCGACCGACATGTATTCTCGGAAAACCTAAAACTAAAGTTTGAACTCATTCTTTTGCAAAATCCTCCGCAGCTTTGTGATAACTCTTCTATTCTCGCCTATACCTATTCTATTCACAGTGTTGTCACCATGTCTCAAGGAAGTGACAATGTAACAGGTCCGAGATGCCGCTTGAGATTCCAGAGGCAGCTACAAGTCCGTATAAGCAGTTTTTCAGATGATGGAGAGAGAAGCACTCAAGTGGATCGCCTGCAATGCCACCAGGCCAGGAGGAAGAGAAATTCAGATGAGGAAGATTCAGATTTCATTGTCGATGAGGAATATCTTCTAAGCCTAAAAGGCAAGTGGTTGCCAAGAGCTATCAAGGGCAACAACAAAGAAAGGCACAAGCAAAGTGGCAAAATCCTCTCAGCAGTACGTAAGCTCAGATGGAAGAAACCTCCAAAGAAATTAAGAAGACTTCCAAGAGGAAGAGGAAAGTTCATGAAGAGATCACGATGATGATGATGATTCGATGAGGAAGCACCTCAGCCTCCTCGTAGCGTGGTTGATGGGTGATGCCATCGGCAGGAGCACCCACAAAGGTTAAGAAATCAGCTCCAAAGAAAGGCAGCCCAAGCCAAACCAGCTGCCAAGCCAAAGAAGACTGTGAGGAACATACCCGCCGTAAAAGAAGAAGGATAATGTGCCACCGCAGAATCGATGATGAGGCTCATGTTTTGCTCAAGCTCGCATGTAAACCGCCAGCTCATAATGAAGCTCATCCTCGAGCTGAAAATATGAAGGAAAGGAAGGACAAAGGTCTCAGCTATGGAGGCAAGCAGATCCATATGCCACCAGAGAAGAACAGCAGCTTGACTCAAGATTCCACACTAGAGAGCAACAAGACTTTTATGAGACAAAGGCTCATGGACAAGAAGCCAATTGTTGCCGACACAAGATACGCTGACCGGGAATACATCGACAAAGTGAAGAGCACAGAGACTATTTCCCACATGTGCATGAAAGCTTCACCGCCAGGGATTGCAGAGTTCGTTGGTCGAAATTGACCGCCTCGAACGACGAGATGATCATGCAGCTTCTATGCCACCGCCCACTTCTATCCAGATGGCAGGATTGTATGGATGATGTATAAGCGTAGATTCCATTCTATCGTTGAAGAATGGAGAGTGTTGCTGAATGCACCTGCTTCAAGGGAAGATGATATTGATGTCTATGGCATTCAAGAAAAATCACGAGTCAATGAAGAACATGTACAATGAGGTAGATGTGAAGGATGTAGAGATTTGAAGCTTGGATCAGTCTACTATCTTCAGCAGTCTCCCAACCACCAACACCATTCTCGAGGCATACTTTGATGCCTAAGTCAGGGACCATCGCATGATAAGAGGGTACTCTATCAACATGCTGCACATTCTAGACCGTAAGACACCTTTAAGGTGATGGACCCGATAGTAGAAACTATCAAGAGGACAGCAGCAGACTGTAAGAGGTCATGTGGGTTTGCTCCGCATATTCAGATGCTCATTAATGCCAAGTTTGGCACGGACACCTACCTGTTGGATAGACCCCACTTGCCACCGCAGCTCTAACATGAGGACAACGAGGTTGTGATGACCGAGAATGCTCCCACATCCGTGAGAAGGACATGCTAAGTCCTGCTGCCAAACAAGCTAAAGCTGAGAAGGAAGCAGCAAAGAAGCCCAAGAGCGCTGCAGTAACAACTTCTTGAAGCCACTCAGAGAATTGAGCTACGCCTGCCAAGATAGTGCGCCTCGTGAGAGCCTTGAGAGGATAGTTGAGGATAAGTTCCATGCTCGACGCTGTCGATCAAGTGCGTGTCACCGCCAACAAGCTTGATGCGCACATTGAGGAAGCTAAGAGGGAGAAGGCAGAACTCATGAAGGAGATGGAAGGTGACATGGTCCAGATGACTATGAGCAGCCCGCGCAAAGGCTCCACAAAGCCCAGATCAGCTGCTATTCCAAAGGTCGATCCTGTGGCTACTACATCAGACCTCCTACAGCTCCATCGGCCCAAAGACCAGCCCAAAGATCCACTCCTCCAGCTTCACAGACTTCAGCAAGTTGCAGATGCAGCTATCTCCACTCCATCGACACGCATAGAGCCGCCAGCAGAGTCCCGAGTGATTTATTAGCTCTATACCTTCAACTTTTTGTAACTTGTTGCCAAAGGGGAGAAAGTGTATAGATCATAGGGCTTCGAGAGAGAGATTGCTCGCTTTTTGCTCCTTCGCTTATGGTTTTCCTTGAGATACTTTTTGAGTTCTTTGAGATACTTCGTGTTTGATACTACGCTTGTTTCTATCTTGATGAGTGCTTGATCATACTGTGCTTAATGTGTGCTTGATGTCTATCATATTCCATTCATATCTTGTATGATCATTTACTCATGTCTTGGTGATTGGGTGCATGTTATTCATTCTTATCATTTTGTGCGCTTCCACCAAGATGTATGTGACATGGAAGAGTAACCCATGATCCTAATCGATTGTGCATTTGCATTCAAACGCAAATCTTAAATAATGCACAAATTTAGGGGAGCTCTTGCTTATCACATACTTCTCAAAGCTTATTTATATTATTCATTGATTATATCATTTGTCGGTTTTGATCTATATGTTGTCATCAATTACCAAAAAGGGGAGATTGAAAGTGCAACTAATCCTCGTGTGGTTTTGGTAATTAATAACAACATATATATCATTGAACTAATCATTTCTTGAGAATATTTCGTAAAGTTCAAGGATATGGGTATGGCAATGACCGATGATGTGGACCCTCAAAATGCTAAGGAAAACATTGGCAAAAGCTCAAGACTCCATTTTTGGTTTAGTGATCCAAGATCACATTGAGTCCATAGGAAAGCCAATACTATTAAAAGGGGTGAGGTTATGATGATGATCCGTTGCTCTAAAGTGCTTAGTGATTTATCTCTCAAACAATCAGCAATCTTTCATTCCAACATAAACTCATAAGTAATCTCGGTCCCACCGATTCCAAACTCACCACACCGAGATGAACCACCTCACCATATACCCAAACCCTAAGAATCTCGGATTTTCCGATTCCAAACTCGGTCATTCCGAATTGGTGTTGCTAACCTTCAGAACCTTCAGACTCAAATCGGTGTCACCGAGATGAGAAAGTCGGTCCCACCGAGATTGGCAAACCCTAGACTTTGGAAGAATCGACTAACCGAGATTGTATTTTCGGTCCCACTCAAAATCCCAACGCTCACAAGATTTGAACTTTCGGTCCGACCGAGTTGTCAACTTCGGTCCGACCGAGATTGGTCAAATGTGTGTAACGGTTGATTTTGTGTGGAGGCTATAAATACCCCTCCACCTCCTCTTCATTCGTGGAGAGAGCCATCAGAAAGAACTACCACTCCTACCTTACATTTCTGAGAAGAAAACTACCTACCCTTGTGTTGAGATCAAGTTGCTCCACTCCCACCATATGAAACTTGATTTCTAGTCTTCCCAAGTTGCTTTCCACTCAATCCCTTCTTCCACCACAGCCAAATCAGTGAGGAGAGTTGAGTGTTGGGGAGATTATCATTTGAAGCACAAGAGCAAGGAGTTCATCATCACCAACCCCATCTATTACCTTTTGGAGGGTGGTGCCTCCTAGATTGGTTAGGTGTCACTTGGGAGCCTCCACATGATGTGGAGTTGAACCAAGGAGTTTGTAAGGGCAAGGAGATCGCTTACTGTGAAGATCTACCCCGAGTAAGGCTAGTCCTCCGTATGCGTGAGCCATGATGGCATAGACAAGGTTGCTTCTTCGTGGACCCTTCGTGGGTGGAGCCTCCGTGGACTCACAGCAGCTGCATTCTCCGTGGGTTGAAGTCTCCATCAACGTGATTGACGATAGCACCACCTATCGGAACCACGAGAAAAATCTCCGTGTTCCATTGCATTTGCTCTTCTCCTCCTCTCATTTACTATACATGCAATTTACTTTCCGCTGCCACAACTCTAGAATTGCATGTGTAGGGTGATACTTGACTTGATTATCATTGTGAACTTGCTAAGAAACTACTCAAATCAAAAGGCAAAATTTTTGAGTTGTCAAGTAGTCTAATCACCCCCTCTAGACATACTTCCGATCCTACAATGCATTCACACATGTATCATGTTTCCTGTTAATACAATTCTAGCATGAATGATAAACATTTATCATGATATGAGGAAATATATAATAACTTTATTATTGCCTCTAGGCATATTTCCTTCAGCCTCCCACTTGCACTAGAGTCAATAATCTAGATCACATCACCATGTGATTAACATCGATAGTTCACATCATCATGTGATTAACACCCATAGTTCACATCGTCATGTGACCAACACCCAAAGGGTTTACTAGATTCAGAATCTAGTTCACATCGCTATGTGATTAACACCCAAAGAGTACTAAGGTGTGATCATGTTTTGATTGTGAGAGAGTCTTAGTCAACGGGTCTTTCACATTCAGATCCGCTATGTATTTTGCAATTTTTCTATGTCTACAATGCTCGCACGGTTACTACTAGCTAATTGCGCCCACTTTCAATATGTATCTAGATCGAGACTTAGAGTCATCCAGATCAGTGTCAAAACTTGCATCGACGTAACCTTTACGCACCTAACCTTTTGTCACTTCCATAATCGAGAAACATATCCTTATTCCACTAAGGATAATTTTGACCACTGTCCAAAGGATCTACTCCTAGATCACTATTGTACTCCCTTGCCAAACTCAAAGGTAGGGTATACAATAGATCCGGTACACAGATGGCATACTTTATAGAACCTATGGCCAAGGCATAGGGAATGACTTCCATTCTCTTTCTATCTTCGCCGTGGTTGGGTTTTGAGTCTTACTCAATTTCACACCTTGTAACACAGCAAGAACCTTTTCTTTGATCTGCTCCATTTTGAACTACTTCAAAATCTTGTCAAGGTATGTACTCATTGAAAAACTTATCAAGCATCTTGATCTATCTCTATAGATCTTGATGCCCAATATGTAAGAAGCTTCACCGAGGTTTTTCTTTGAAAACTTCTTTCAAACACTCCTTTATGCTTTGCAATAATTCTACATTATTTCCGATCTACAATATGTCATTCACATATACTTATCGTAAATGTCAGAGTGCTCCCACTCACTTTCTAGTAAATACAAAGCTTCTCCAAAAGTCTCAGATGAACCCAAATGCTTTGATCACTCTATCAAAGCGCTTATTCCAACTCCGAGATGCTTGCACCAGTCCATAAATGGATCGCGTTGATTACTTCAAACGCTCGCCTCAAACCCTTAGCTGCCGCCGCCTTGGTCTCCGGATCGCCTCCTGCCGCCTCAGGCGCCCGCCGCTGGTCTCCATCGCCGCCAACGGTTCCCTTCCACGCTAAGCCAGTGAAGCTCCACCGCATTGGGTGAGTTTCATCCTCTCGGCTCCAATCGCTGATTCAATGCACGATAGGCGCTGCATGTTTCTTGCCAAGATTGAGATATTCCTATCCAGCCGCTTAGGTCATAGAACAAATTTCGAGTGAAAATTTTAGGTTAGGTTTCCGCCGAACACATCTCGTGTGACCGATTTGACATTTTCGATCGACCGACGGCCTCGCCATTCAGACCGCACTTTTCGTGAAACCGAAGTTGTGCAAATCGGTAAGACCAAGTGAAGATTGAAACCCTAGTAGTCTCTTAGACTGAAACCCATTTCGTCCAACCGAAGTGGTGTATGGTCTGTTTAGACACTTCGGTTTCACCGAATTGATAGACTCGTCGCACCGACATGTATTCTGTGGAAAACCTAAAACTAAAGTTTGAACTCATTCTTTGCAAAACTCCGCATTTGTGATAACTCTTCTATTCCGCCTATACCTATTCTATTCAAAGTTGTCATCATGTCTCAAGGAAGTGACAATGTAACAGGTCTGAGATGCCGCTGAGATTCCGAGGCAGCTACAAGTCCGTAAGCAAGCAGTTTTTCAGATGATGGAGAGAGAAGCACTCCAAGTGGATTGCCCGCAATGCCACCAGGCTGGAGGAAGAGAAATTCAGATGAGGAAGATTCAGATTTCATTGATGAGGAAATATCTTCTAAGCCTAAAGGCAAGTGGTTGCCAAGAGCTATCAAGGGCAACAACAAAGAAAGGCACAAGCAAAGTGGCAAAACTCGTTGCATGTAAGCTCAGATGGAAGAAACCTCCAAAGAAATTAAGAAGACTTCCAAGAGGAAGAGGAAAGTTCATGAAGAGATGCCGATGATGATGATGATTCTGAGGAAGCACCTCAGCCTCCTCGTATGTGGTTGATGGGTGATGCCATCGTGGCAGGAGCACCCACAAAGGTTAAGAAATCAGCTCAAAGAAAGGCAGCCCAAGCCAAACCAGCCCAAGCCAAAGAAGACTGTGAGGAACATACCGCGCCGTAAAAGAAGAAGGATAATGTGCCACCCGCAGAATCGATGATGAGGCTCATGTTTTGCTCAAGCTCGCATGTAAACCCAGCTTCATAATGAAGCTCATCCTCGAGCTGAAAATATGAAGGAAAGGAAGGACAAAGGTCTCAGCTATGGAGGCAAGCAGATCCATATGCCACCAGGAGAAGAACACAGCGACTCAAGATTCCACACTAGAGAGCAACAAGACTTTTATGAGACAAAGGTCATGGACAAGAAGCCAATTGTTGCCACACAAGATACGTTGACCGGGAATACATCGATGCTGAAGAGCATGAGACTATTTCCCACATGTGCATGAAAGCTTCACCGCCAGGGATTGCAGAGTTCGTTGGTCGAAATTGACCGCCTCGAACGATTTAGATGATCATGCGTGCCACCCCCACTTCTATCCGTGATGGCAGGATTGTATGGATGATGAAGGTAGATTCCATTCTATCGTTGAAGAATGGAGAGTGTTGCTGAATGCACCTGCTTCAAGGGAAGATGATATTGATGTCTATGGCATTCAAGAAAAATCACGAGTCAATGAAGAACATGTACAATGAGGTAGATGAAGGATGTAGAGATTTGGAAGCTTGGATCAGTCTACTATCTTCGTGCAGGTCTCCCAACCACCAACACCATTCCGAGGCATACTTTGATGCCTAAGTCAGGACCATCGCATGATAAGAGGGTACTCTATCAACATGCTGCACATTCTAGACCGTAAGACACCTTTAAGGTGATGGACCCATAGTAGAAACTATCAAGAGGACAGCAAAGAGACTGAAGAGGTCATGTGGGTTTGCTCCGCATATTCAGATGCTCATTAATGCCAAGTTTGGCACGGACACCTACCTGTTGATAGACCCCACTTGCCACCGCAGCTCTAACATGAGGACAACGAGGTTGTGATGACCGAGAATGCTCCCACATCCGTAGAAGGACATGCTAAGTCCTAAGCTGCCAAACAAGCTAAAGCTGAGAAGGAAGCAAAGAAAGCCCAAGAGCGCTTGTAACAACTTCAGCCACTCAGAGAATTGAGCTACGCCTGCCAAGATAGTGCGCCTCGTGGAGAGCCTTGAGAGGATAGTTGAGGATAAGTTCCATGCTCTCGACGCTGCGATCAAGTGCAGGTCACCGCCAACAAGCTTGATGCGACATTGAGGAAGCTAAGAGGGAGAAGGAACTCATGAAGGAGATGGAAGGTGACATGGTCCAGATGACTATGAGCAGCCCGCTGCAGGCTCCACAAAGCCGAGATCAGCTGCTATTCCAAAGGTCGATCCTGTGGCTACTACATCAACCTCCTACACCACTGGGCCCAAAGACCAGCCCAAGATTCACTCCTCCAGCTTTCACAGATTTCAGAAGTTGCAGATGCAGCTATCTCCACTCCATCGCACGACAGAGCCGCCAGCAGAGTCCCGAGTGACGATTAGCTCTATACCTTTCAACTTTTTGTAACTTGTTGCCAAAGGGGAGAAAGTGTATAGATCATAGGGCTTCAGAGAGAGACGTTTGCTCCTTCGCTTATGTTTTCCTTGAGATACTTTTTGAGTTCTTTGAGATACTTCGTGTTTGATACTACGCTTGTTTCATCTTGATGAGTGCTTGATCATACTGTGCTTAATGTGTGCTTGATGTCTATCATATTCCATTCATATCTTGTATGATCATTTACTCATGTCTTGGTGATTGGGTGCATGTTATTCATTCTTATCATTTTGTGCGCCCACCAAGATGTATGTGACATGGAAGAGTAACCCATGATCCTAATCGATTGGCATTTGCATTCAAACGCAAATCTTAAATAATGCACAAATTTAGGGGAGCTCTTGCTTATCACATACTTCTCAAAGCTTATTTATATTATTCATTGATTATATCATTTGTCGAAGTTTGATCTATATGTTGTCATCAATTACCAAAAAGGGGAGATTGAAAGTGCAACTAATCCTCGTGTGGTTTTGGTAATTAATAACAACATATATATCATTGAACTAATCATTTCTTGAGAATATTTCGAAAGTTCAGTGATATGGGTATGGCAATGACTGATGATGTGGACCCTCAAAATGCTAAGGAAAACATTGGCAAAAGCTCAAGACTCCATTTTTGGTTTAGTGATCCAAGATCACATTGAGTCCATAGGAAAGCCAATACTATTAAAAGGGGTGAGGTTATGATGATGATCTGTTGCTTAAAGTGCTTAGTGATTTATCTCTCAAACAATCAGCAATCTTTCATTCCAACATAAACTCATAAGTAATCTCGGTCCCACCGATTCCAAACTCACCACACCGAGATGAACCACCTCACCATATACCCAAACCCTAAGAATCTCGGATTTTCCGATTCCAAACTGGTCATTCCGAATTGGTGTTGCAACCTTCAGAACCTTCAGACTCAAATCGGTGTCACCGAGATGAGAAAGTCGGTCCCACCGAGATTGGCAAACCCTAGACTTTGGAAGAATCGGACTAACCGAGATTGTATTTTCGGTCCCACTGAAAATCCCAACGCTCACAAGATTTGAACTTTCGGTCTGACCGAGTTGTCAACTTCGGTCCGACCGAGATTGGTCAAATGTGTGTAACTTGGATTTTGTGTGGAGGCTATAAATACCCTCCACCTCCTCTTCATTCGTGGAGAGAGCCATCGAAAGAACTACCACTCCTACCTTACATTTCTGAGAAGAAAACTACCTACCCTTGTGTTGAGACTGTTGCTCCACTCCCACCATATGAAACTTGATTTCTAGTCTTCCCAAGTTGCTTTCCACTCAATCCTTCTTCCACCACAGCCAAATCAGTGAGGAGAGTTGAGTGTTGGGGAGATTATCATTTGAAGCACAAGAGCAAGGAGTTCATCATCACCAACCCCATCTATTACCTTTTGGAGGGTGGTGCCTCCTAGATTGGTTAGGTGTCACTTGGGAGCCTCCACATGATGTGGAGTTGAACCAAGGAGTTTGTAAGGGCAAGGAGATCGCTTACTGCGGAAGATCTACCCGAGTAAGGCTAGTCCTCCGTGGGCGAAGCCATGATGGCATAGACAAGGTTGCTTCTTCGTGGACCCTTCGTGGGTGGAGCCTCCGTGACTCTCACAAGAGCTGCTACCTCCGTGGGTGAAGTCTCCATCAACGGGATTGACGATAGCACCACCTATCGGAACCACGAGAAAAATCTCCGGTTCCATTGCATTTGCTCTTCTCCTCCTCTCATTTACTATACATGCAATTTACTTCCGCTGCCACAACTCTAGAATTGCATGTGTAGGGTGATACTTGACTTGATTATCATTGTGAACTTGCTAAGAAACTACTCAAATCAAAAGGCAAAATTTTTGAGTTGTCAAGTAGTCTAATCACCCCCTCTAGACATACTTCCGATCCTACAATGCATTCACATGTATCATGTTTCCGTTAATACAATTCTAGCATGAATGATAAACATTTATCATGATATGAGGAAATATATAATAACTTTATTATTGCCTCTAGGGCATATTTTCCAGTCTCCCACTTGCACTAGAGTCAATAATCTAGATCACATCACCATGTGATTAACATCGATAGTTCACATCATCATGTGATTAACACCCATAGTTCACATCGCTCATGTGACCAACACCCAAAGGGTTTACTAGATTCAGTAATCTAGTTCACATCGCTATGTGATTAACACCCAAAGAGTACTAAGGTGTGATCATGTTTTGATTGTGAGAGAGTCTTAGTCAACGGGTCTTTCACATTCAGATCCGCTATGTATTTTGCAATTTTTCTATGTCTACAATGCTCGCACGGCTACTCTAGCTAATTGCGCCCACTTTCAATATGTATCTAGATCGAGACTTAGAGTCATCCGATCGTGTCAAAACTTGCATCGACGTAACCTTTACTTATTTAACCTTTGTCACTTCCATAATCGAGAAACATATCCTTATTCCACTAAGGATAATTTTGACCGCTGTCCAAGTTGATCTACTCCTAGATCACTATTGTACTCCCTTGCCAAACTCAGGTAGGGTATACAATAGATCTGGTACAAGCATGGCATACTTTATAGAACCTATGGCCAAGGCATAGGGAATGACTTCCATTCTCTTTCTATCTTCCGCCGTGGTTGGGTTTTGAGTCTTACTCAATTTCACACCTTGTAACACAGCAAGAACTCTTTCTTTGATGCTCCATTTTGAACTACTTCAAAATCTTGTCAAGGTATGTACTCATTGAAAAACTTATCAAGCATCTTGATCTATCTCTATAGATCTTGATGCCCAATATGTAAGAAGCTTCACCGAGGTTTTTCTTTGAAAACTTCTTTCAAACACTCCTTTATGCTTTGCGTAATAATTCTACATTATTTCCGATCTACAATATGTCATTCACATATACTTATCGTAAATGCGTAGTGCTCCCACTCACTTTCTAGTAAATACAAGCTTCTCCAAAAGTCTCAGATGAACCCAAATGCTTTGATCACTCTATCAAAGCGCTTATTCCAACTCCGAGATGCTTGCACCAGTCCATAAATGGATCCTGAGCTTGCACACTTTGTTAGCTCCTTTTGGATCGATAAAACCTTCTCGTTGCATCATATACAACTCTTCTTCTAGAAATCCATTCAGAATGCGCTTTACATCCATTTGCCAAATTTCATAATCATAAAATGCGCAATCGCTAACATGATTCGACAGACTTAAGCATCGCACGGGTGAGAAGGTCTCATCGAGTCAATCCCTTGAACTTGTCGAAACCCTTTGCATAAGTCGAGCTTTGTAGACAGAATATTACCGCCGCGCCTTCTTCTTGAAGATCCACTTGTTTTCTATTGCTTTCCTACCCTGCAAGTCAACCAAAGTCCATACTTTGTTTTCATACATGGATCCCATCTCGCATTCCATGGCCTCAAGCCATTTTATGGAATCTGGGCTCACCATCGCTTCTTCATAGTTCGAGGTTCATCATGATCTAGTAGCATGATTTCCGAACAGGATTACCGCATCACTCAAGCGGATCTTACTCGTTGATCTACGAGGTTCTATAGTAACTTGATCTGAAGTTTCATGATCAACATCATCAACTTCCTCACTACTTTGTAGATGTCTCGTAAACCGTTTCGCGACAAACTACTTTCAAGTAAGGGAGAAGGTACAATTACCTCATCAAGTTCTACTTTCTCCCACTCACTTCTTTCGAGAGAAACTCCTTTCTAGAAAGGATCCATTTATTAGCAACGAATGTTTTGCCTTCGGATCTGTGATAGAAGGTGTACCCAACAATTTCCTTGGGTATTCTATGAAGACGCATCTCGATTTGGGTTTGAGCTTATCAGATGAAACTTTTCACATAAGCATCGCAGCCCCAAACTTTAAGAAACGATAACTTTGGTTTCTTGCTAAACCACAGCTTCATATAGTGTCGCCTCAACGGATTTAGATGGTGCCCTATTTAACGTGAATGCAGTTGTCTCTAATGCATGATCCCAAAATGATATTGGTAAATCGATAAGAAACATCATAGATTGTACTATATCCAATAAAATACGGTTATGACGCTCGTACACACCATTATGATGTGGTGTTCCGTGTGGCATGAATTTGTGAAACTATTCCACATTGTTTTAATTGAAGACCAAACTCAGAACTCAAATATTTGTCTCCGCTGATCAGATCGAGAAACCTTATTTTCTTGTCACGATGATTTTTCCACTTCACTCAAATTCTTTGAACCTTTCAAATATTTCAGACTTATGTTTCATCAAGTAGATATACCCATATCTCGCTCAAATCATCCGTGAAGGTCGAAAATAACGATATTCCGCCATGAGCCTTAACACTCATTGATCGCATACATCAAGATGTATTATTTCCAATAAGTCAGCTTGCTCGCCCAATCGCTCCGAGAACGGTGTGTCTTAGTCATCTTGCCCATGAGGCATGGTTCGCAAGCATCAATCGATTCATAATCAAGTGATTCCAAATCCCATCAAGATGGAGTTTCTTCATGCGCTTTATACCAATATGACCTAAACGGCAAGGCCACAAATAAGTTGCACTATCATTATTAACTTTGCATCTTTTGGTTTCAATATTATGAATATGTGTATCACTACGATCGAGATCCAATGAACCATTTTCATTGTGTGTAACCATATAAGGTTTTATTCATGTAAATGTAATAACAATTTATTCTCAGATTTTAATGAATAACCAGACGCAATAAACATGATCGAATCATATTCATGCTCAACGCAAACGCCAAATAACATTTATTTAGGTTCAACACTAATCCGAAAGTATAGGAGGTGCGATGATGATCATATCAATCTTGAAACTACTTTCAACACACATCGTCACTTCACCCTTAACTAGTTTCGCTTATTCGCAACTCCCTGCTTCGAAGTTACTACTCTTAGCAACTGAACCAGTACCAAATACCGAGGGGTTGCTATAAACACTAGTAAAGTACACATCAATAACATGTATATCAAATATACCTTTGTTCACTTTGCCATCCTTCTTATCCGCCAAATACTTGGGGTAGTTCTGCTCAAAGGACTAGTCCCTTTGCAAGTAGAAGCACTTAGTCTCGTGCTTAGGTCCGATTGGGCTTTTCACTTGAGCAGCAACTTGCTTGCCGCTCTTCTTGAAGTTCCTTCCATCCCTTTGCCCTTTCTGAAACTAGTGGTATTGTGAACACCATGAGAAGAAGGAAATAAATTTACTTGGGCTTCCCCTACAATCCTAGCGATTGTAGCTCGAGAAGAAGGAAACAAACACCTCTGCTATATTATTTTTTCTTTTTATTTCTGAATTGTAATAAGCCATTAAAAATAAGCATATATGCTCCTTTTTTAGTATAGTTACACAACTATTTTTCTTCTATTCATTTCTGAGTAGTTTTTATATAGTTTTTTTTCTGCTATATTTTTTTTTTCTTTTTATTTCTGTGTTGTAATAAGCCATTAAAAATAAGCATATATGCTCTTTTTTAGTACAGTTAATCACAACTATTTTTGCTTCAATTCATTTCTGAGTAGTTTTCTATATATTTTTTCTTTTCTGTTATATTTTTCTTCTATTTATTTCTGAGTGGTTTTTATATATTTGTTTCTTTTCTGCTACATTTTTTTTTTTCTTTTTTTCTGAGTTATAATAAGTCATTAAAAATAAAAAGAGTCGCAATGCTCGTTAATTTGCTTCAAGCCTTCGATAGTGTAATCGACTGCACATAGCTCGCGCTCTCACCGATCCGCAAGGCTTGAAGCTAACCAACGCAGTAGAGCATTGAGCCTCTTCACATTGTATTCAGATCAGACTTATAAACAGTCATGAAAGTGCCTCTCGCTTATGCAGGGACTAAAACGAAAGTGCTGGAAGAATCAACAAAAAACAAATGCAGAGATAAAAAGTTAGACGGTCCATGGTCCTTGCAGGCACCAACCGCATCATCATTTGTCCCTGCATGGCTCCAACCGACTAATGTTTTTCTTGTCCCGTTGAGCCACCAACCGACCAAAGTTCTTTGTTTCCTTTTGCTATCGAAGAGTTGGTCCTTGGAAGCATCAACCGACTAAAGGAGAGATTGGCCCTTGTGTGCCATTAACCGATCATGCGGTTATATATACAACACTTAGCATCTTTTTCGATCTCCGCCCCTACTCCTTCCTTCGATGCCGACGCTGGCCTTCGCCTGACACAGCCACCAGGCCTCGGCCACACACAGCTGCTCACTGACAAGAGTCGCTTGCCCACACATTGGACACACGCCACGCCACACACCTCATCGCGGGCATTGAGCCTCTTTTTAATTTTTGTTAGATTTGTTTTTAGATTTTTTAGTTCATAGATTTTTTGTTAGATTAGATGTGTAGTAATTTAGATATGTAGTTAATGTAGATTGTGTAATTAATTTGTTCAAATTATGTTAGATTTTTTTCTGTAAAAGATTTTTTATGTTAGATTTTTTTCTGTAAAATTTGTTCATATTGTGTAATTTAGATCTTTATGTAGGATTAGATGTGTAGTAATTTAGATATGTATTATATTATGTTAGTTTTTTATGTTAGATTTTTTTCTGTAAAATTTGTTCATATTGTGTAATTTAGATCTTTATGTAGGATTAGATGTGTAGTAATTTAGATATGTATTATATTATGTTAGTTTTTTTATGTTAGATTTTTTTCTGTAAAATTTGTTCATATTGTGTAATTTAGATCTTTATGTAGGATTAGATGTGTAGTAATTTAGATATGTATTATATTATGTTAGTTTTTTATGTTAGATTTTTTTTGTAAAATTTGTTCATATTGTGTAATTTAGATCTTTATGTAGTATTAGATGTGTAGTAATTTAGATATGTTTTATATTATGTTAGATTTTTTTCTGTAAAAAGATTTTTATGTTAGTTTTTTATGTTAGATTTTTTCTGTAAAATTTGTTCATATTGTGTAATTTAGATCTTTATGTAGGATTAGATGTGTAGTAATTTAGATATGTATTATATTATCGTAGATTTTTTTTTCTGTATAAAGATTTTTTATGTTAGTTTTTTATGTTAGATTGTTTTTCTGTAAAATTTGTTCATATTGTGTAATTTAGATCTTTATGTAGGATTAGATGTGTAGTAATTTAGATATGTATTATATTATGTTAGATTTTTTTTCTGTAAAAAGATTTTTATGTTAGTTTTTTATGTTAGATTTTTTCTGTAAAATTTGTTCATATTGTGTAATTTAGATTTTTATGTAGGATTAGATGTGTAGTAATTTAGATATGTATTATATTATGTTAGATTTTTTTCTGTAAAAAGATTTTTTATGTTAGTTTTTTATGTTAGATTTTTTTCTGTAAAATTTGTTCATATTGTGTAATTTAGATCTTTATGTAGGATTAGATGTGTAGTAATTTAGATATGTATTATATTATGTTAGATTTTTTTCTGTAAAAAGATTTTTATGTTAGATTTTTTTCTGTTAGATTTGTTCATATTGTGTAATTTAGATCTTTATTTTTTGTTCATAGTATTTAGAAAAGGAAAAAAGAAGAAGTAGTTTATATATGAAGTAGTTTGTTTTAGTAAGTACTACTTATTTATTTATAGTAAGTGTTTAGTAGTTGAACTAGATAGATTTAATTAATAAGACTACTTTTATTTAACTATATATAGAAGTAGTTCCTGCTCGACGCCGGGCGATGCCTATCCAAGATCCTCGCCGTCCGACTGGGCGGTGGAGGCCTGCTTGATCGTGGTCATGTTCGACCTGGCTCCACCGGGTTGGTATTGGGAGGTGCTACCTTCGGGACGAGGTTGGTGAGGAGGCAGCCCGTTGTCGACCCGATCCTTGTTTGGTGGCGGTCACGGGCCAGTTGACGGTGAGGCATCCGGACACCGCGAGGTGGTACGTCATCGTGTCGCCGAGGAGGACGAGCACATCCGCCGCTACATGGTTGCATTGAGGAGGTTCGACAATACCGGTAGGTTCTTCAGGATCTCACCGAGCTATGATCCTGTGATGGTTCCTTATCTTTGTGTCCACCGCCGCGCCGATACCGCCGGGCGCCACGGTTCTAGTTTTATTAGTGATAATATTCGATGATGTACGGACACCAAGAGATGATGTACTTTTGCTTATAATTATTGAATGCATGCTAATTTGAATACTATACTTTATTTTGTGATTTGGTTTTGCTTATTGAATGCTCATATTGATAAGTTCTCCTTCATTCCCCTGTGCTAGACAATTTGGTATAATATTCAACCCAGACGACATCGATCATCGATAGTCAACCCATGATTTATAATAATGATCTAGTTTAATATTTGAATTATGAACGTATCGAAATGTCGACTATCCGACGCACGAAAATCGCCGGAGTGCGACGGTGCCACGACGACCGAGTTATAAAGTGATGATTCATTGAGCTGTAGGAAGATCGGCGTCAGATTAAGCTCGAGGAGACATGCGATGTTCATATGCATGCTAACCATTTACAATAGTTTTTTTGTAATTAAGCATGTTCAACTATTTTAACGTGTATTTTCATCTTTTCCAATTCGACTAGCTTATCCCATGCTTTGCAAGACGCTATGTCTTGAGAGGATGGATTTTGAAGACCATGAAAATTTCAAACCAATTTTTTTCCTAAGCACCGAACATGATGTGGATTTTCAAGTAAAGCTGTACAATGCTCGAGTGTAACCCATTTTGGTTGCAAAATTGGGATGCATTTTGCAAGATGTATGGTCTTGATGAGGGTATGATTGTCACCATGGATCTTGGTGATCCTACAATCGAGCAAGAGACACCTACGATTTGGGTCTGTGGATACACCTCCAGTTCTTCCCTCATGTGAGCTAAACATAGTTATTAAGTAATTTATATTGTTTATTTCAAAATATATAGTTGACAACTTATCTCCATTGACAGCTTATTTTCATTCTTCAAAGAATGTGCGGAAGATGGTAGATGTAACGCATTTACCGAAGACCGAATTAACTTATCAGAGAAACGACATCTGGTCGGATTTTGTACTGATCTTGAGAATTACAATATCTACAATCAAACTCCTCAACATTATGGTCAATACGCGCCACTAGTGCACGTGTTGAACCACAGTAACTACCATGGAGATACCTTGGTAAGATTATTTTTACTATTACAACATCCGCAGCATCTTTTGCACACTTCTAAAACTAGTACATCATTGCTAACTATGAAGTTATTACTATGTTTTTAAACAGATAATCCCGAATGATTGTGTGCCTCATCCGATGTATACGCTGGTAGTCTTCATTTTGAACGTATTACCAGGTCGCCCTACTAATCTCAACTGTCCATACCGGTTTCTAAAAGAAGTGGAGACATAACAATCAAAGAATGGAAAAAATGTATGGATAATGAAGGGCTTCTTGGAAGCAATAAGCAGCGAGGTAAGAATTGGAGACAGATGATCGCCATTCTTCATAATGGAGAGTCGTGGTCTATATTGTTTTATGCTATTTTACCTTAAGGGTGTTTAGGTCCTATAACTGCAATGATGATCATGTGCTAAGAACAATTATGTAGGGTTGGGTTCATGACTATATATGAGGATGATGATCGCATGACTTATTATTAATAACGAGTAGAAGTAGTATGATGATGCATGATTAGTAGGACTTTATTATATACATAGATATGATGATGTATGATGCAAAGCATGCATGAGCCATGTCATATCAAGGGTGCAATGAACATAGCAGCAACATTGATAAACCAAGGACTAAGATAAGAGAGGACACTTTCTCTATTAGCTAGCTATAATAACAACCTAAAATAAACCCCAAAACCCCTAAAGCAGCCACTTTCTTAAAAATGACTTTGGTCCCGTTGGAGCCACCAATCGGGACCAAAGGCCCTCCGACTGGGCTCGGCATAGGGCCACGTGGAGTTACATTGGTCCCGGTTCGTTTGAACCGGACTAATGGCTGGTGGTATAACGATTAGTCCCGTTCGTGAACTGACTAAAGGCCCTACGAACCGGGACTAATGGGTGGTTTTCTACTAGTGTATATATATATATATATATAGCCAAGGTATCGGTAACTTGTTGTTCGACCAATCTCTTGGAGAAGGAGCGTCGATCACTTTTTTTGTATATGTTCATCATGACGATCTTACTTATAATAGTTTCCTTCATTTGCTTACTAGCTAGCTAGCGGTCGAGTCCTCTCAATACGATATAATGTAGCATCGACTCAAGCACGAGATAAGAGAGGACACTTTCTAACACAATATATGAAACCCTAAATTAACCCTACAAAACCCCCAACTTCAGAAAAAAATTCCAAAACACCACTCGAACTGCCGACGCTGCCTTTTTGGTCCCTGGTGGCACCAACCGGGACAAAGGTCCTCCTTCCTGGCAAGTGGCAGCGCCACGTGGAGCCCCATCTGTCCCGTGAAGGAAATATGCCCTAGAGGCAATAATAAAGTTATTATTTATTTCATATCATGATAAATGTTTATTATTCATGCTAGAATTGTATTAACCGAAACATGATACATGTGTGAATACATAGACAAACACATAGTCACTAGTATGCCTCTACTTGACTAGCTCATTAATCAAAGATGGTTATGTTTCCTAACCATAGACATGTGTTGTCATTTGATTAATGGGATCACATCATTAGGAGAATGATGTGATTGACATGACCCATTCCGTTAGCCTAGCACTTGATCGCTTAGTATGTTGCTATTGCTTTCTTCATGACTTATGCCTCTGTAACTATGAGAATTATGCAACTCCCGCCATCGGAGGAACACTGGTACTACCAAACGTCACAACGAATCGGATGATTATAAAGGAGTACTACATGTCTCCGGGTATGTTGAGTTGGTGTATTTGAGATTAGGTTTTGTCACTCCGATTGTCGGAGAGGTATCTCTGGGCCCACTCGTAATGCACATCACTATAAAGACTTGCAAGCAATGTAGCTAATGAGTTAGTTACGGAATGATGCATTACGTAATGAGTAAAGAGACTTGCCGGTAAACATTGAACTAGGTATAGGATACCGACAATCAAATCTCGGCAAGTAACATACCGATGACAAAGGGAACAACGATGTTGTTATGCGGTTCGACCGAAAGTTCTTCAGAGAATATGTAGAACCAATATGGGCATCCAGGTTCCGCTATTGGTTATTGACCGAGAATAGTTCTAGGTCATGTCTACATAGTTCTCGAACCCGAGGGTCCGCACGCTTAACGCTACGATGACAGTTTTATTATGAGTTTATAAGTTTTGATGTACCGTTTGTTCGAGTCCCTGATGTGATTACGGACATGACGAGGAGTCTCAAATGGTCGAGACATAAAGACCGATATATTGAAGCCTATATTTGGACATCGGAATCGCCCGTGAAATCAACATTTTACCGAGTACCGGAGGTTACCGGAACCCCGGGTTATTGGCTACATGGGCCTCGAGGGAGAAGAGGAAAGGAGGGGAGGCCAAGGCCTCCTTCCTAGTCCGAATAAGGGGCGCCTTCCTTCTTTCCTACTGAAGTAGGACTCTTGGCGTGTTCTCCTTGGCCGCCCCTCCTCTCCTTTATATACGGCGGGGCACCCATAGATGCAAGTTGATCACGGATCATTCCTTAGCTGCAGGCGGTGCCCTCCACCATATTCCACCTCGGTCATATCATTGTGGAGTTTAGGCGAAGCCCCGCGCCGTAGAACATCATCACCGCCACGCCGCCGTGGCCGACGAACTCATCTCCGAGCTTTGCTGGATCGGAGACCGGAGATCGCCATCGAGCTGAACGCAGTGAACTCGGAGGTGCCGCGACGCTCGTGTTTGATCGGTCGGATCGTGAAGACGACGACTACATCAATCACAGTTAACGCTTATGGTCTATGAGGGTACGGACAATACTTCCCTCTCATTGCTATGCCATCACCATGATCTTGCGTGCGTAGGGAATTTTTTGAAATTACACGCTCCCCAACAAGGGCATCCGAGCCAGGTTTTATGCGCTGATGTCATATGCATGAGTAGAACACAAGTGAGTTGTGGGCGATATAAGTCATACCGCTACAAAGATGTCATACTTTGGTTCGGCGGTATTGTGAGATGAAGCGCCCGACCGACATTACGCCAGACGCTTACGCGAGACTGGTTTCACTGCACGAGCACTCGTGCTTAAAGGTGGTCTGGGTGTCTCTGCCTCTCACTTTAGCTGAATCGGTGCGGCTACGCCCGTCTTGCGAAGGTTAAAACAACACTAACTTGACGAACTATCGCTGTGGTTTTTGATGCGTAGGTAAGAACGGTCTTCTAAGCCCGTAGTAGCCACGTAAAAATTTGCAACAACAAAGTAGAGGACGCCTAACTTGTTTTTACAGGCATGTTGTGATGTGATATGGTCAAGACGTGATGCTATATTTTATTGTATGAGATGATCATGTTTTGTAACCGGTTATCGGCAACTACCAGGAGCCATATGGTTGTCGCTTATTGTATGAAATGCAACGCTTCAGAATTGCTTTACTTTATCACTAAGCGGTAGTGATAGTCGAGAAGCAATAGATGGCGAACGACAACGATGCTACGATGGAGATAAAGGTGTCGCTACCGATGATGGTGATCATGACGGTGCTTCAAAGATGGAGATCACAAGCACAAGATGATGATGGCCATATCATATCACTTATATTGATTGCATGTGATGTTTATCCTTTATGCATCTTATCTTGTTTTGATTGACGGTAGCAGTTTAAGATCTGTCACTAATAATCAAGAAGTGTTCTCCCGAGTATGCACCGCTAAAGTTCTTCGTGCTGAGACACCACGTGATGATCGTGTGATAAGCTTTACGCTCAAATACAACGGATGCAAAACACACGAATACTCAGTCATACTTGATGAGCCTAGCATATACGATATGGCCTCGAACACGGAGACCGAAGGTCGAACGTGAATCATATAGTAGATATGATCAACATAGTGATGTTCACCATTGAAACTACTCCATCTCACGTGATGATCGGGCATGGTTTAGTTAATTTGGATCACGTGATCACTTAAATGACTAGAGAGATGTCTGCCTAAGTGGGAGTTCTTAAGTAATATGATTAATTGAACTTAAATTTATCATGAACTTAGTACCGATAGTATTTTGCTTGTCTATGTTTGTTTGTAGATAGATGGCTCGTCGTTGTTCCGTTGAATTTTAATGCGCCTTGAGAAAACAAAGTTGAAAGATGATGGTAGCAATTACACGGATCGGGTCCGAACCGAGGATTATCCTCATTGCTGCACGTAAAAGTTACGCCCCGAAGCACCGCTGGTGCCGACTGCCGCTGATGCAACCGACGACGTAAGAACGTCTCGCGAGCAAAGCTGATAACTACTGATAGTTCAAGGTGCCATGCTTTACGGCTTAGAACTGGGTCTTCAACGATGTTTTGAACGTCATGGAGCATATGAGATGTTCCAGAGTTGAAGTTAATATTTCAAGCAAATGCCCGGATTGAGAGATATGAAGTCTCCAATAAGTTCTATAGCTGCAAGATGGAGGAGAATAGTTCGTCTGAACATATACTTAAAATGTCCGTATAATAATCACTTGATTCAACTGGAGTTAATCTTCCCGATGATAGTGTCATTGATGAATTCTCCAATCATCGCCACCAAGCTACAAGAGCTTCGTGATGAACTATAATATGCAAGGGATGAACAAGACTATTCCCGAGCTCTTCGCAATGCTAATAGCCGGAGGTAGAAATCAAGAAGGAGCATCAAGTGTTGATGGTTAACAAAACCACCTTCAAGAAGAAGGGCAAGGGAAGAAGGGAACTTCAAAAGAATGGCAAGTGTTGTCGCAAGAGAAGAAACCCAAGTCCGACCTAAGCCTGAAACTGAGTGCTTTATCGCAAGCAGATTGACACTCGAAGCGGAACTGCCCCAAGTATTTGGCGGATAAGAAGGATGGCAAAGTGAACAAAGGTATATGTGATATACATGTTATTGATGTGTACCTTACTAATGCTCACAAGAGCACCCGGTATTTGATACGGTTCTGCTAATATTTGCAACTCAAACAGGACTACGGATTAAGCAAAGATTGGCTAAGGACGAGGTGACGGCGCGCTGCGGGAAATGGTTCCAAAGTCGATGTGATCGCGGTCGCACGCCTACCTCTACATCTACCATCGGGATTAGTTTTAGACCTAAATAATTGTTATTTGGTGCCAACATTGAGCATGAACATTATATCTGGATCTTGTTTGATGCGAGACGGTTATTCATTTAAATCGAGAATAATGGTTGTTCTATTTATATGAGTAATATCTTTTATGGTCATGCACCCTTGAAGAGTGGTCTATTTTATTGAATCTCGATAGTAGTGATACACATATTCATAGTGTTGAAACCAAAAGATGCAGAGTTGATAACGATAGTGCAACTTACTTGTGGTAATCGCCGCTTAGGTCATATCGGTAAAAGATGAAGAAACTCCATATCGATGGGCTTTTGGAATCACTTGGTACTTGCGAACCGTGCCTTATGGGAAGGATGACTAAAACGCCGCTTCCGGAACTATGGAGCGAAAGCAACTGATTTGTTGGAAATCATACATACCGATGTTTGTGGTCCAATGAATGTTGAGGTCATAGGATATCGTATTTCTCACCTTCACAGATGATTTGAGCAGATATGGGTATATCTACTTAATGAAACACAAGTCCAAACATTTGAAAAGTTCAAAGAATTTCAGAGTGAAGTGGAAAATCATCGTAACAAGAAAATAAAGTTTCTACGATCTGATCGTGGAGGAGAATATTTGAGTTTAGTTTGGTCTACACTTGAAACAATGTGGAATAGTTTCGAACTCACGCCACCGGAACACCACAACGAAATGGTGTGTCCGAACGTCGAATCGTATTTCATCGATATGGTGCGATCTATGATGTCTTACTGATTTACCGCTATCGCTTTTGGGGTTATGCTTTAGAGACCACTACTAGGAAAAGGCTATACGAATCTTAGCAGCAGCGGTTCAAAAACAGCGCTAGTGTTATTTAGCAGAGCGAGCTACTAGAAACCGCGACCAGTACAAACTTAGCAGTAGCGCCTATTGACCAAAAAGCGCTACTACTAATATTCCCATTGGTAGAATGCTAGGTACGATAGCAAAGCGATCTTAGAAGGAACGCTACTATCGCTACATCATATTAGCAGCTGCTCCGGGAAGAGCGCTACTATTAACAAAAATAAAATAAGATGATAAACAAATAGAAATTTAAATGAAAATGAAAGAAATAGAAAAAGGAGAAAGGGAAAAAATGTAAAGCAAAATAAACGAAAAAGTGAAAAATCGGAGGAAGGCATAGCAGCAGCGTTTGTTTGTAAGAGGCGCTATTAACGAAGCTGCAGCGCTGCCCTAGACCCCGCTATAGAAAAGAATAGAAATTAGCTATAGCAGCAGCTGCTGGCGAAGTTATAGAAGCAACTTAGCTATAGCGCTGCTTATAAACGCGCTATTAAGTTTGACATAGCCAAAAACCGCTTCCCGCCCGCCACCACTTCCCCAAATCCTCAAACCCCACCCGCTGGCCATTGCCTCCCCGATTCGTCACCACACCTCGGCCGCCGATGACGCTACACATCAGGCATTGCCGACGACACCGGAGCGCCCTAACGCCACGAGTTGCTGCCTCGCTAACGCCACGAGCTGCCGACGCCACCTTCTCGGAGACGCTCGCTCTCGCCACCGGAGACGCCGCCTCGCCACCACATTGCCTCCGCCGCCACCACCGAGCCATCATCTGAAGCCCCACCTCCCTCTCTCTCATGCATAGGTTAGCTAGTTTTAATTAGGTTAATTATCTAGGTTTTAGGGCAAAAATTTAGTTAGGGCATTGATGAGAAGTAGTTAGGTTAACTAGTTTAATTGATGTAGTGGGATTGAGGAAGGCGCACAAAGTAGTCAACAACCAGGGGAAAGGACGCCTGTCGCCACCAAACGGAGAGTGCACAAGAGGTGAGGCAAAAGTGGAGGGTCGCTGATCCGCAGCCCGAGCCGGGCAATTAGGGAAATAGGGAAATGTTGAGCTAAGACGCACCATCCAACCTAGAGAACTCTGCATGACTGCACCCATAAGCATTCATCATCCATAGTATGTTGCAGCCTCCGTAGCTGATGCGTAGTATAGACATTGGCACCATCGCATTCGACACACCATTGCGCCCATAGCCAGACGAGGCAAGTCGGCAGTGGCTACCGCATCGCATCCATCATGCTGCATAGTCGGTTACGATCTCCTTGTCTAGATAGCGAGTGTCATTGCTGCAAAAGGCAAAGAATTAAGAATGGAGTCGAGGCCCACCATAAAAGAATGTCTCAATAACCATCTTGTTGTAAGGCCGTCCACAGGTCAAATCCAACCTCACGAACACAAATTAGAAGAGGCATATCCTCCTCCCAATTTGGTTGGTCTGGGTTTGGAGAACCCCAAGAAGGTCCAAACCCTCCCCGGGCCCAATGCCTCACAGACAAAGCACCAAACATGGGTAAAACTCAAGACTAATCACTAGCTTCAGAGAGGAGATCAATTCAAATGCTTCAGCAGAACCGAGGAAGAAAACAATCATCAAAAGGATCTCCATTACTTATCTCGCAAGGCTACAACAAGGAGGCGGGGAATGACAAGGGACAGAGGAGCGAAAGGCCATTGATCACGAGCTCTAATGTAGTAGTCAAAGTTGATGGGGATTATGGCCCACGACCATCGGAGGGTGAGGGCTCATGGTTGGCTGAGGTCAAGTCTCGATCAGCAAGAAATATCAAAGACAAAGTGATCAGACTTTCCCGATGGTGGGCAAGATAAGAGGACAATTAACTTCAAAATTTGGTTTAAGTGTTTGGCTATCACCCCACCTATGATCTCACATGTTCCTTATGAACTTATGGCCCACTTCCAAAATTTCCAAGTTTTCATTCGTTGTTGGTTTTGAGATACTTCACATGGAATCAGTGTACTAGCTTGTAGCATGGGCTCCACAACATTCAACCATGCAAATCAACTGCTTGTTGATTGTGCTTGTGCACGATATATATTTTGTTCACTCTACAACCAAGTGGAATCATGTTCCTTTAGGCTATATATACTCTATAGCTATCATATCAAATGGTCATGGGTGGAAAGGCCAATATTAGTAGTAAAAACCTAGATGAGACAAAGTGGAAAATGGATGGAATAGAAGACGCCAGAGTCGAGCAAGAGTACTTGTTGGATCTCATAGTTCCCTGATGTATCCATTTTGGATACAAAGCCACTGCGGCATGTGAGGCTCAGAGCCTGTTTGTTTCATAAGTCCTAGGACTTTTTAAGTCCCAACTTATAAGTCATAAGTCCTGCTCTGTTTGTTTACACCGACTTATAAGTCCCGAGTCCTCGCCTGTTTGTTTATAGGGACTTATAAGTTGATAAAACACTTATTCACATAAACATTTTTCATACAAACGAATTATAGAATAGTGACAACCGAAATAACACTTGTTCATACAAACGATTAACACTTGTTGATAAGAACCATAATAAGAAAGTGTAGATAACAACCGAGATAAAAGAAATTACATGTTTAATAACACTTGTTCATAACCTGTTATTCCTTCCCGAGATTTCTCGCGATGAGCCTGCGATGCCTGATGAGTCGCTGTGGAACAAGAAAGGGTTCTCGCCCTCTCACCGCCGCCATGGCGGCGGCGGCGCTGGCTATGGGCGGCGGCGCTGCTATGGGCGGCGGCGGCACTGCTACGGGCGCGGCGTTTCACGGGCGGCGATCTGCTGCGGCGCAGAAGGGAAGGAGCGGAGAAGGTGCGGACGGGGAAGGAGATCGATGCGAGGCGGGGAGAGCGACGCTGGGAAGGCGACGCTGGGCAGCGAGCATGGGCGATCGATAAGTCCCAATAAGCTCCTCCGGAGAGTCTTTTCAATAAGTCCCAAATCACCACAATAAGTCCCCATAAGTCCCTCCCGCTTGGTTTAGGTGGGACTTATTGGGACTTATTTAAGTCCCTAGACCCATAAGTCCCCGAAACAAACACCTCTCACCACCAATAGCGGTGGCAAAAAATGTCATGGACAAACTACTCCACGTGCTACCCTGGCTGGGCTGGCAAAATCGGAGGCCCTGTTACAAACTCTAAAATGGGCCCTATCGCTTAAAAGAATATATTTTTATCGCTTAACAAATATATTCTGTAAGAAAGACATCGCTTAACAAATACAGTATCTTCTACTTGAACTCAGTTTGATTTTATAAAATAGGCTGCTGCTGACTCACCTATATGCAGTAGTCTATCGCTCGGCGATACTTCTAAGAAACTCCTGCTGTGTATATGCCACATTCCTTAGAATTGTGTGGAATAAAATCAAATGGTGATACAGGCTGAGTAAAATCAACTAGTACATTCGGCAACAATCAAATTAGATGGGCGCAATGTACAAAAGAAAAGGATGGACAGTTTTTATCTGAGAATAGAAAACTGAAAATTGATGGACTTTGTGACAAATTGATACAACAATGTGCTGCAGTTTCTACCAAATTAGACGAGGACTACGTGCAAAAGAAATTGATATTTTTAGAAAATGAGGATTGCCCCCTCCTCAGATCCGGACGATGCATGCAGTCATTTTATTAATTATTCACAAAGATCTTACAAAATAATATATGAGTTTGTCCGGCCACCATCTTAGCAACAACTGTCGCTACTCCTAAGCTAATACCAAACAAACATCGTGATCAAACCCTAACATATAAAGCCGAGGCCCCAACCAAGCCACATACTGGATTTGGGGTACAAACCGTCCGACGACTCTCATGTGCAATTTTTTTATATATTTGTAAAAACTCTCTACGAATAATGTGAGATTGAGATTACTTTTTTTTTTTGCGGGTGAGATTGAGAGATTATAATTGAGAAGGCGGTGACTTGCCGGAAGAGCTACCGCAACAGTGAAGGCCAGTAATGGGCGATGACCACGTGATCTTTCCCGCCGATGGCCCATGCTGGTTGTAAGGTTGGCGAACCGCTTTCGGGCTGTCACCGATCGATCAGAGCGACGGTGACCGATGGTTTTGCCTTTTGCGATCCATCCGAGTCCCGACGATCCAGTTTTTTCAAAGCCCGCCACGCTGCTAAGCGACAAACCGGCGCTGCGGCTGAATAAACTGGGAATTGTGAGATGGGGCGACTCGTCCAGCGGGATCGCAAGTTGAGCTAGCCACCACACCCAAGTTCATTTCATGTAAATAACTAGGGACGCCTGCATTTAAACTACACGAGTGGTTTTATTCGATTTTTTTTTTTTGTTTTATTTGGTTTTTCTTCCTGGTTTTCATTTTCTCCGGTTTTTCCATTTGTTTCTACAGTATTTTTCATTTTTTCCTTTGGTTTATTATGTTTCTTTTATTTTTTATTTTTCTTCTTTTTGCTTTTTATTCTAAATTTTATATAAATGATCAATATTTTTTCAAATACTTGTTCAATATTTTCTTTCTTTTTATTCTCCAACTTTTTCATTCTTTCTTTTTTATTCTCTATTTTGTTTCATTTTTTTGGTTGTTTCTTTGTTTTTGTTTCTTTTTGTTTGTCATTCTACTCTTCAATATACATGTTTAACATTTCTTAACATACTTGTTTAGCATTTTGAAATACCTGTCCAACATTTTTATGTACATGATCAACATATTTTCTTTAAATACTGCTCAACATTTTCCTTTCCTTTTGTTTTCCATTCTACATTTTTGTTTACCTGATCAACATTTTTAATACCTGATCAACATTTTTAGTAAGCGGTCAACATTTCTATATACGTGATCAACATTTTATATAAGTGATCAACATTTTCAGATACACATTCAACATTGTCCCAGCGCTTATTCAATTTTTTTTTCAAATATTTGTTCAACAGTAAATACTTATGCCAACATTTTTCAAATACATGTTCAACATATCTCAAATACTGCTCAACATTTTTAATAATTATTCAACATTTTCATAAATCTTCGTGGGATCAATCTCACGATCAACTGGTTGGGACACAGCAGCTGCCGCTACAATAGAAGAGTTCGTGCTCAATAAGAAGGTCAGCGAACTACCAGAAGGAGAAAAGGGATTTTTTTTGTTTCTCTTCTGATTCGCTTTTTCTTATCTATTTTTTCTTTCTTCTTCACCGAGATTTTTCTTTTTTTCAGTTTTTTCCATCATCCTTTTCTTTGGTTTTTCTTGTTTCTTTTTAGTTTTCCTTTTGTTTTCATTCTACATTCTTATATACATGGTCAGCATTTTCAAATACTTGTTCAACATTTTTCAAATACATATCAACATTTTTTTCAAATACTTGTTCAACATTTATTCAAATACTTTCTTCAACATGTTTTCAAATACTTGTTCAACATTTTTCAAATAATTGTTTCAACATTTTTTATATACATGATCAACATTTTCAAATACTTTGTTCACAATCTTTTCAAATACTTGTTCTACATTTTTTCAAATACTTGTTCATCATTTTTAAATAATTTTTTAACTTTTTTCATATACCCGTTCAACATTTTTAGTACCCATTCAACATTCCAAATACGTGTTCAACATTTTAATACTTATTCAACACTTTCTAATACTTGTTCAAAAAAAATTCAAATTCTCGTTCAACATTTTTTAATCCCTATTCAACATTTTTCAAATGTTTTTTTGGGAGAGTGTTTTTGTAATATATGTATTTACAATATTTTAAAGTATAAATAAAAGTAAAAAAGAAAGGAAAAAAAGGAAAAATTGTGAGAAAAAACGAAAACCGGAAATAGGCAGCTGATTACCAGCATGTGGGCTTACCCATATGCTCGCGCAGGCTTTAGCGAGAAATAAACGCTCCACTAGCTGGCGAAATAGTGATGCCCTTAAAATTTGGGGCCCCTAAAATTTATTGTTCCAGCGTGCCGCACCTTTGTACGCCTATGGGCCCGGCCTGGTGCTAGGCTCGAGGATGCAGCAAAGTGATTTATTAAATCTCATGCAACTGTGAACATTGACACATGCTAGATCGATGTATTGCCGCCTGAAAAGCCGCACCCAAATGATCTCTCTTGTCCAAGGCAAAGTAGTAGAGGCAGGCTGATGCACTTAGGCCAGGTTCTGCGTATCTCGGTAACACACCACATCACACATAGTAGGTAATAGGAGGCAGCTTGGCAGTGGACCTCCGTCATGGATAACCTCCATGGAGAATCGCTCTACTTCACATGATTGGACAAGTACAAATGCATCTAATAGAAAGTAGGACCAAGTCTTATAGATCATGCGATTCAGCGCTAGGATTGGAAACAAATTAAGCCACCACCCTTACTCATGTTCAAAGATATATGTTTTAACGATCCTGATTTTTCCTATTTATACTTTGTTTTATTGAAGCCGGGAAATCAGCGAGGCATCAACATCAATTGGCCCAATTTCAATCAGTGACACCCACGACTTTAATCTCATTTTTTGCTTGACATTTATATAGTTATGAATAGATGGTCACATCCAAGTAAATGTGAACACCATGAGAAGAAGGAAATAAATTTACTTGGGCTTCCCCTACAATCCTAGCGATTGTAGCTCGAGAAGAAGGAAACAAACACCTCTGCTATATTATTTTTTCTTTTTATTTCTGAATTGTAATAAGCCATTAAAAATAAGCATATATGCTCCTTTTTTAGTATAGTTACACAACTATTTTTCTTCTATTCATTTCTGAGTAGTTTTTATATAGTTTTTTTTCTGCTATATTTTTTTTTTCTTTTTATTTCTGTGTTGTAATAAGCCATTAAAAATAAGCATATATGCTCTTTTTTAGTACAGTTAATCACAACTATTTTTGCTTCAATTCATTTCTGAGTAGTTTTCTATATATTTTTTCTTTTCTGTTATATTTTTCTTCTATTTATTTCTGAGTGGTTTTTATATATTTGTTTCTTTTCTGCTACATTTTTTTTTTTCTTTTTTTCTGAGTTATAATAAGTCATTAAAAATAAAAAGAGTCGCAATGCTCGTTAATTTGCTTCAAGCCTTCGATAGTGTAATCGACTGCACATAGCTCGCGCTCTCACCGATCCGCAAGGCTTGAAGCTAACCAACGCAGTAGAGCATTGAGCCTCTTCACATTGTATTCAGATCAGACTTATAAACAGTCATGAAAGTGCCTCTCGCTTATGCAGGGACTAAAACGAAAGTGCTGGAAGAATCAACAAAAAACAAATGCAGAGATAAAAAGTTAGACGGTCCATGGTCCTTGCAGGCACCAACCGCATCATCATTTGTCCCTGCATGGCTCCAACCGACTAATGTTTTTCTTGTCCCGTTGAGCCACCAACCGACCAAAGTTCTTTGTTTCCTTTTGCTATCGAAGAGTTGGTCCTTGGAAGCATCAACCGACTAAAGGAGAGATTGGCCCTTGTGTGCCATTAACCGATCATGCGGTTATATATACAACACTTAGCATCTTTTTCGATCTCCGCCCCTACTCCTTCCTTCGATGCCGACGCTGGCCTTCGCCTGACACAGCCACCAGGCCTCGGCCACACACAGCTGCTCACTGACAAGAGTCGCTTGCCCACACATTGGACACACGCCACGCCACACACCTCATCGCGGGCATTGAGCCTCTTTTTAATTTTTGTTAGATTTGTTTTTAGATTTTTTAGTTCATAGATTTTTTGTTAGATTAGATGTGTAGTAATTTAGATATGTAGTTAATGTAGATTGTGTAATTAATTTGTTCAAATTATGTTAGATTTTTTTCTGTAAAAGATTTTTTATGTTAGATTTTTTTCTGTAAAATTTGTTCATATTGTGTAATTTAGATCTTTATGTAGGATTAGATGTGTAGTAATTTAGATATGTATTATATTATGTTAGTTTTTTATGTTAGATTTTTTTCTGTAAAATTTGTTCATATTGTGTAATTTAGATCTTTATGTAGGATTAGATGTGTAGTAATTTAGATATGTATTATATTATGTTAGTTTTTTTATGTTAGATTTTTTTCTGTAAAATTTGTTCATATTGTGTAATTTAGATCTTTATGTAGGATTAGATGTGTAGTAATTTAGATATGTATTATATTATGTTAGTTTTTTATGTTAGATTTTTTTTGTAAAATTTGTTCATATTGTGTAATTTAGATCTTTATGTAGTATTAGATGTGTAGTAATTTAGATATGTTTTATATTATGTTAGATTTTTTTCTGTAAAAAGATTTTTATGTTAGTTTTTTATGTTAGATTTTTTCTGTAAAATTTGTTCATATTGTGTAATTTAGATCTTTATGTAGGATTAGATGTGTAGTAATTTAGATATGTATTATATTATCGTAGATTTTTTTTTCTGTATAAAGATTTTTTATGTTAGTTTTTTATGTTAGATTGTTTTTCTGTAAAATTTGTTCATATTGTGTAATTTAGATCTTTATGTAGGATTAGATGTGTAGTAATTTAGATATGTATTATATTATGTTAGATTTTTTTTCTGTAAAAAGATTTTTATGTTAGTTTTTTATGTTAGATTTTTTCTGTAAAATTTGTTCATATTGTGTAATTTAGATTTTTATGTAGGATTAGATGTGTAGTAATTTAGATATGTATTATATTATGTTAGATTTTTTTCTGTAAAAAGATTTTTTATGTTAGTTTTTTATGTTAGATTTTTTTCTGTAAAATTTGTTCATATTGTGTAATTTAGATCTTTATGTAGGATTAGATGTGTAGTAATTTAGATATGTATTATATTATGTTAGATTTTTTTCTGTAAAAAGATTTTTATGTTAGATTTTTTTCTGTTAGATTTGTTCATATTGTGTAATTTAGATCTTTATTTTTTGTTCATAGTATTTAGAAAAGGAAAAAAGAAGAAGTAGTTTATATATGAAGTAGTTTGTTTTAGTAAGTACTACTTATTTATTTATAGTAAGTGTTTAGTAGTTGAACTAGATAGATTTAATTAATAAGACTACTTTTATTTAACTATATATAGAAGTAGTTCCTGCTCGACGCCGGGCGATGCCTATCCAAGATCCTCGCCGTCCGACTGGGCGGTGGAGGCCTGCTTGATCGTGGTCATGTTCGACCTGGCTCCACCGGGTTGGTATTGGGAGGTGCTACCTTCGGGACGAGGTTGGTGAGGAGGCAGCCCGTTGTCGACCCGATCCTTGTTTGGTGGCGGTCACGGGCCAGTTGACGGTGAGGCATCCGGACACCGCGAGGTGGTACGTCATCGTGTCGCCGAGGAGGACGAGCACATCCGCCGCTACATGGTTGCATTGAGGAGGTTCGACAATACCGGTAGGTTCTTCAGGATCTCACCGAGCTATGATCCTGTGATGGTTCCTTATCTTTGTGTCCACCGCCGCGCCGATACCGCCGGGCGCCACGGTTCTAGTTTTATTAGTGATAATATTCGATGATGTACGGACACCAAGAGATGATGTACTTTTGCTTATAATTATTGAATGCATGCTAATTTGAATACTATACTTTATTTTGTGATTTGGTTTTGCTTATTGAATGCTCATATTGATAAGTTCTCCTTCATTCCCCTGTGCTAGACAATTTGGTATAATATTCAACCCAGACGACATCGATCATCGATAGTCAACCCATGATTTATAATAATGATCTAGTTTAATATTTGAATTATGAACGTATCGAAATGTCGACTATCCGACGCACGAAAATCGCCGGAGTGCGACGGTGCCACGACGACCGAGTTATAAAGTGATGATTCATTGAGCTGTAGGAAGATCGGCGTCAGATTAAGCTCGAGGAGACATGCGATGTTCATATGCATGCTAACCATTTACAATAGTTTTTTTGTAATTAAGCATGTTCAACTATTTTAACGTGTATTTTCATCTTTTCCAATTCGACTAGCTTATCCCATGCTTTGCAAGACGCTATGTCTTGAGAGGATGGATTTTGAAGACCATGAAAATTTCAAACCAATTTTTTTCCTAAGCACCGAACATGATGTGGATTTTCAAGTAAAGCTGTACAATGCTCGAGTGTAACCCATTTTGGTTGCAAAATTGGGATGCATTTTGCAAGATGTATGGTCTTGATGAGGGTATGATTGTCACCATGGATCTTGGTGATCCTACAATCGAGCAAGAGACACCTACGATTTGGGTCTGTGGATACACCTCCAGTTCTTCCCTCATGTGAGCTAAACATAGTTATTAAGTAATTTATATTGTTTATTTCAAAATATATAGTTGACAACTTATCTCCATTGACAGCTTATTTTCATTCTTCAAAGAATGTGCGGAAGATGGTAGATGTAACGCATTTACCGAAGACCGAATTAACTTATCAGAGAAACGACATCTGGTCGGATTTTGTACTGATCTTGAGAATTACAATATCTACAATCAAACTCCTCAACATTATGGTCAATACGCGCCACTAGTGCACGTGTTGAACCACAGTAACTACCATGGAGATACCTTGGTAAGATTATTTTTACTATTACAACATCCGCAGCATCTTTTGCACACTTCTAAAACTAGTACATCATTGCTAACTATGAAGTTATTACTATGTTTTTAAACAGATAATCCCGAATGATTGTGTGCCTCATCCGATGTATACGCTGGTAGTCTTCATTTTGAACGTATTACCAGGTCGCCCTACTAATCTCAACTGTCCATACCGGTTTCTAAAAGAAGTGGAGACATAACAATCAAAGAATGGAAAAAATGTATGGATAATGAAGGGCTTCTTGGAAGCAATAAGCAGCGAGGTAAGAATTGGAGACAGATGATCGCCATTCTTCATAATGGAGAGTCGTGGTCTATATTGTTTTATGCTATTTTACCTTAAGGGTGTTTAGGTCCTATAACTGCAATGATGATCATGTGCTAAGAACAATTATGTAGGGTTGGGTTCATGACTATATATGAGGATGATGATCGCATGACTTATTATTAATAACGAGTAGAAGTAGTATGATGATGCATGATTAGTAGGACTTTATTATATACATAGATATGATGATGTATGATGCAAAGCATGCATGAGCCATGTCATATCAAGGGTGCAATGAACATAGCAGCAACATTGATAAACCAAGGACTAAGATAAGAGAGGACACTTTCTCTATTAGCTAGCTATAATAACAACCTAAAATAAACCCCAAAACCCCTAAAGCAGCCACTTTCTTAAAAATGACTTTGGTCCCGTTGGAGCCACCAATCGGGACCAAAGGCCCTCCGACTGGGCTCGGCATAGGGCCACGTGGAGTTACATTGGTCCCGGTTCGTTTGAACCGGACTAATGGCTGGTGGTATAACGATTAGTCCCGTTCGTGAACTGACTAAAGGCCCTACGAACCGGGACTAATGGGTGGTTTTCTACTAGTGTATATATATATATATATATAGCCAAGGTATCGGTAACTTGTTGTTCGACCAATCTCTTGGAGAAGGAGCGTCGATCACTTTTTTTGTATATGTTCATCATGACGATCTTACTTATAATAGTTTCCTTCATTTGCTTACTAGCTAGCTAGCGGTCGAGTCCTCTCAATACGATATAATGTAGCATCGACTCAAGCACGAGATAAGAGAGGACACTTTCTAACACAATATATGAAACCCTAAATTAACCCTACAAAACCCCCAACTTCAGAAAAAAATTCCAAAACACCACTCGAACTGCCGACGCTGCCTTTTTGGTCCCTGGTGGCACCAACCGGGACAAAGGTCCTCCTTCCTGGCAAGTGGCAGCGCCACGTGGAGCCCCATCTGTCCCGTGAAGGAAATATGCCCTAGAGGCAATAATAAAGTTATTATTTATTTCATATCATGATAAATGTTTATTATTCATGCTAGAATTGTATTAACCGAAACATGATACATGTGTGAATACATAGACAAACACATAGTCACTAGTATGCCTCTACTTGACTAGCTCATTAATCAAAGATGGTTATGTTTCCTAACCATAGACATGTGTTGTCATTTGATTAATGGGATCACATCATTAGGAGAATGATGTGATTGACATGACCCATTCCGTTAGCCTAGCACTTGATCGCTTAGTATGTTGCTATTGCTTTCTTCATGACTTATGCCTCTGTAACTATGAGAATTATGCAACTCCCGCCATCGGAGGAACACTGGTACTACCAAACGTCACAACGAATCGGATGATTATAAAGGAGTACTACATGTCTCCGGGTATGTTGAGTTGGTGTATTTGAGATTAGGTTTTGTCACTCCGATTGTCGGAGAGGTATCTCTGGGCCCACTCGTAATGCACATCACTATAAAGACTTGCAAGCAATGTAGCTAATGAGTTAGTTACGGAATGATGCATTACGTAATGAGTAAAGAGACTTGCCGGTAAACATTGAACTAGGTATAGGATACCGACAATCAAATCTCGGCAAGTAACATACCGATGACAAAGGGAACAACGATGTTGTTATGCGGTTCGACCGAAAGTTCTTCAGAGAATATGTAGAACCAATATGGGCATCCAGGTTCCGCTATTGGTTATTGACCGAGAATAGTTCTAGGTCATGTCTACATAGTTCTCGAACCCGAGGGTCCGCACGCTTAACGCTACGATGACAGTTTTATTATGAGTTTATAAGTTTTGATGTACCGTTTGTTCGAGTCCCTGATGTGATTACGGACATGACGAGGAGTCTCAAATGGTCGAGACATAAAGACCGATATATTGAAGCCTATATTTGGACATCGGAATCGCCCGTGAAATCAACATTTTACCGAGTACCGGAGGTTACCGGAACCCCGGGTTATTGGCTACATGGGCCTCGAGGGAGAAGAGGAAAGGAGGGGAGGCCAAGGCCTCCTTCCTAGTCCGAATAAGGGGCGCCTTCCTTCTTTCCTACTGAAGTAGGACTCTTGGCGTGTTCTCCTTGGCCGCCCCTCCTCTCCTTTATATACGGCGGGGCACCCATAGATGCAAGTTGATCACGGATCATTCCTTAGCTGCAGGCGGTGCCCTCCACCATATTCCACCTCGGTCATATCATTGTGGAGTTTAGGCGAAGCCCCGCGCCGTAGAACATCATCACCGCCACGCCGCCGTGGCCGACGAACTCATCTCCGAGCTTTGCTGGATCGGAGACCGGAGATCGCCATCGAGCTGAACGCAGTGAACTCGGAGGTGCCGCGACGCTCGTGTTTGATCGGTCGGATCGTGAAGACGACGACTACATCAATCACAGTTAACGCTTATGGTCTATGAGGGTACGGACAATACTTCCCTCTCATTGCTATGCCATCACCATGATCTTGCGTGCGTAGGGAATTTTTTGAAATTACACGCTCCCCAACAAGGGCATCCGAGCCAGGTTTTATGCGCTGATGTCATATGCATGAGTAGAACACAAGTGAGTTGTGGGCGATATAAGTCATACCGCTACAAAGATGTCATACTTTGGTTCGGCGGTATTGTGAGATGAAGCGCCCGACCGACATTACGCCAGACGCTTACGCGAGACTGGTTTCACTGCACGAGCACTCGTGCTTAAAGGTGGTCTGGGTGTCTCTGCCTCTCACTTTAGCTGAATCGGTGCGGCTACGCCCGTCTTGCGAAGGTTAAAACAACACTAACTTGACGAACTATCGCTGTGGTTTTTGATGCGTAGGTAAGAACGGTCTTCTAAGCCCGTAGTAGCCACGTAAAAATTTGCAACAACAAAGTAGAGGACGCCTAACTTGTTTTTACAGGCATGTTGTGATGTGATATGGTCAAGACGTGATGCTATATTTTATTGTATGAGATGATCATGTTTTGTAACCGGTTATCGGCAACTACCAGGAGCCATATGGTTGTCGCTTATTGTATGAAATGCAACGCTTCAGAATTGCTTTACTTTATCACTAAGCGGTAGTGATAGTCGAGAAGCAATAGATGGCGAACGACAACGATGCTACGATGGAGATAAAGGTGTCGCTACCGATGATGGTGATCATGACGGTGCTTCAAAGATGGAGATCACAAGCACAAGATGATGATGGCCATATCATATCACTTATATTGATTGCATGTGATGTTTATCCTTTATGCATCTTATCTTGTTTTGATTGACGGTAGCAGTTTAAGATCTGTCACTAATAATCAAGAAGTGTTCTCCCGAGTATGCACCGCTAAAGTTCTTCGTGCTGAGACACCACGTGATGATCGTGTGATAAGCTTTACGCTCAAATACAACGGATGCAAAACACACGAATACTCAGTCATACTTGATGAGCCTAGCATATACGATATGGCCTCGAACACGGAGACCGAAGGTCGAACGTGAATCATATAGTAGATATGATCAACATAGTGATGTTCACCATTGAAACTACTCCATCTCACGTGATGATCGGGCATGGTTTAGTTAATTTGGATCACGTGATCACTTAAATGACTAGAGAGATGTCTGCCTAAGTGGGAGTTCTTAAGTAATATGATTAATTGAACTTAAATTTATCATGAACTTAGTACCGATAGTATTTTGCTTGTCTATGTTTGTTTGTAGATAGATGGCTCGTCGTTGTTCCGTTGAATTTTAATGCGCCTTGAGAAAACAAAGTTGAAAGATGATGGTAGCAATTACACGGATCGGGTCCGAACCGAGGATTATCCTCATTGCTGCACGTAAAAGTTACGCCCCGAAGCACCGCTGGTGCCGACTGCCGCTGATGCAACCGACGACGTAAGAACGTCTCGCGAGCAAAGCTGATAACTACTGATAGTTCAAGGTGCCATGCTTTACGGCTTAGAACTGGGTCTTCAACGATGTTTTGAACGTCATGGAGCATATGAGATGTTCCAGAGTTGAAGTTAATATTTCAAGCAAATGCCCGGATTGAGAGATATGAAGTCTCCAATAAGTTCTATAGCTGCAAGATGGAGGAGAATAGTTCGTCTGAACATATACTTAAAATGTCCGTATAATAATCACTTGATTCAACTGGAGTTAATCTTCCCGATGATAGTGTCATTGATGAATTCTCCAATCATCGCCACCAAGCTACAAGAGCTTCGTGATGAACTATAATATGCAAGGGATGAACAAGACTATTCCCGAGCTCTTCGCAATGCTAATAGCCGGAGGTAGAAATCAAGAAGGAGCATCAAGTGTTGATGGTTAACAAAACCACCTTCAAGAAGAAGGGCAAGGGAAGAAGGGAACTTCAAAAGAATGGCAAGTGTTGTCGCAAGAGAAGAAACCCAAGTCCGACCTAAGCCTGAAACTGAGTGCTTTATCGCAAGCAGATTGACACTCGAAGCGGAACTGCCCCAAGTATTTGGCGGATAAGAAGGATGGCAAAGTGAACAAAGGTATATGTGATATACATGTTATTGATGTGTACCTTACTAATGCTCACAAGAGCACCCGGTATTTGATACGGTTCTGCTAATATTTGCAACTCAAACAGGACTACGGATTAAGCAAAGATTGGCTAAGGACGAGGTGACGGCGCGCTGCGGGAAATGGTTCCAAAGTCGATGTGATCGCGGTCGCACGCCTACCTCTACATCTACCATCGGGATTAGTTTTAGACCTAAATAATTGTTATTTGGTGCCAACATTGAGCATGAACATTATATCTGGATCTTGTTTGATGCGAGACGGTTATTCATTTAAATCGAGAATAATGGTTGTTCTATTTATATGAGTAATATCTTTTATGGTCATGCACCCTTGAAGAGTGGTCTATTTTATTGAATCTCGATAGTAGTGATACACATATTCATAGTGTTGAAACCAAAAGATGCAGAGTTGATAACGATAGTGCAACTTACTTGTGGTAATCGCCGCTTAGGTCATATCGGTAAAAGATGAAGAAACTCCATATCGATGGGCTTTTGGAATCACTTGGTACTTGCGAACCGTGCCTTATGGGAAGGATGACTAAAACGCCGCTTCCGGAACTATGGAGCGAAAGCAACTGATTTGTTGGAAATCATACATACCGATGTTTGTGGTCCAATGAATGTTGAGGTCATAGGATATCGTATTTCTCACCTTCACAGATGATTTGAGCAGATATGGGTATATCTACTTAATGAAACACAAGTCCAAACATTTGAAAAGTTCAAAGAATTTCAGAGTGAAGTGGAAAATCATCGTAACAAGAAAATAAAGTTTCTACGATCTGATCGTGGAGGAGAATATTTGAGTTTAGTTTGGTCTACACTTGAAACAATGTGGAATAGTTTCGAACTCACGCCACCGGAACACCACAACGAAATGGTGTGTCCGAACGTCGAATCGTATTTCATCGATATGGTGCGATCTATGATGTCTTACTGATTTACCGCTATCGCTTTTGGGGTTATGCTTTAGAGACCACTACTAGGAAAAGGCTATACGAATCTTAGCAGCAGCGGTTCAAAAACAGCGCTAGTGTTATTTAGCAGAGCGAGCTACTAGAAACCGCGACCAGTACAAACTTAGCAGTAGCGCCTATTGACCAAAAAGCGCTACTACTAATATTCCCATTGGTAGAATGCTAGGTACGATAGCAAAGCGATCTTAGAAGGAACGCTACTATCGCTACATCATATTAGCAGCTGCTCCGGGAAGAGCGCTACTATTAACAAAAATAAAATAAGATGATAAACAAATAGAAATTTAAATGAAAATGAAAGAAATAGAAAAAGGAGAAAGGGAAAAAATGTAAAGCAAAATAAACGAAAAAGTGAAAAATCGGAGGAAGGCATAGCAGCAGCGTTTGTTTGTAAGAGGCGCTATTAACGAAGCTGCAGCGCTGCCCTAGACCCCGCTATAGAAAAGAATAGAAATTAGCTATAGCAGCAGCTGCTGGCGAAGTTATAGAAGCAACTTAGCTATAGCGCTGCTTATAAACGCGCTATTAAGTTTGACATAGCCAAAAACCGCTTCCCGCCCGCCACCACTTCCCCAAATCCTCAAACCCCACCCGCTGGCCATTGCCTCCCCGATTCGTCACCACACCTCGGCCGCCGATGACGCTACACATCAGGCATTGCCGACGACACCGGAGCGCCCTAACGCCACGAGTTGCTGCCTCGCTAACGCCACGAGCTGCCGACGCCACCTTCTCGGAGACGCTCGCTCTCGCCACCGGAGACGCCGCCTCGCCACCACATTGCCTCCGCCGCCACCACCGAGCCATCATCTGAAGCCCCACCTCCCTCTCTCTCATGCATAGGTTAGCTAGTTTTAATTAGGTTAATTATCTAGGTTTTAGGGCAAAAATTTAGTTAGGGCATTGATGAGAAGTAGTTAGGTTAACTAGTTTAAT